>ONZH01027943.1:0-18267 GCA_900303285.1 Rhinella marina | reverse complement strand
AGTAAGAAATGCCCCAATAATGCACCAGAAGTTCCCCCCATTGATTCCCCCCAAAATCATGTGCCAGTAAGAAATGCCCCAGTGCCCCCATGTGCAAGAAAAATGCCCCCAGTGCTCCCATGCCATAAAGAAATGCCCCCAGTGCCAGTAAGAAATTCCCCTCATTCCCCCCAGTGCCCAGTAAAATGCCGCCCAGTGCCCCTCATCAGTGCCAGTAAAAAATGCCCCCAGTGCCAGTAAAAATGCCCCCAGTGCCCCATGTGCCAGTAAAAATGCCCCCAGTGCCCCATGTGCCAGTAAAAATGCCCCCAGTGCCAGTAAAATGCCCCAGTGCCAGTAAAAATGCCCCCAGTGCCCCATGTACCAGTAAAATTGCCCCAGTGCCAGTAAAAATGCCCCCAGTGCCCCCATGTGCCAGTAAAAATGCCCCCAGTGCTAGTAAAATGCCCCCAGTGCCCCCATGTACCTTTAAAAATGCCCCATATGCCAGTAAAAAATGCCCCCAGTGCCAGTAAAAATGCCCTCATGCGCCCCTAAAAAATGCCCCCAGTGCCCCCAATAGAGCTCCGGACCGTGACTGCTGCAATAGAAAAAAAAAATTAACACTAATACTTACCTCCATGGAGCTTGCAGCGATGCAATGCAGGCCTCTTCCGGCCTGTGTCCTGCCGCTGTACGGCTCAGGCGGCGCGATGACGTCATTGCCTATCAGAGGAACGGGCAGGGGAGACGCATCTCCCTCCCCTGCACCGCAGTACAATACAGGCATCTGTATACAGATGACTATGGAGATGAGCGCTTCCATTGTGGAAGCGCTCATCTACCTCTGCCCCGCCGACGCCCCCATCTGTGCGCAGGGCTGCACTGCACCTGGCTAATTGGCGGTGTGGCCCTGCAAGTGGCAAGGGGGCACTTGGGCCCCCCTGGCTTAGGGCCCAGTCGCTACTGCAGTGACCCAGATGGCCCTCACCATGCAAGGCAGTGCCCCATGTGGCCCTCGCGGTCCAAGGTAATGCTCACGTTGCCCTCACAGTCCAAGCAATGGTTATGTGGCCCTCACAGTCCAAGGCAGTGGCCCTCATGGTCAGTGCCCCACATGACCCTCACAGTTTCAAGCATTGCCCCATGTGGCCTGACGTGAAAGCATGTTTTTTAATGTTTTTAATGTTTCTATGATATCACTTCTATAAGTTGATGATTTTTTTTTATACAGTCTTGACCTGCACATTTCTATATTCTCCACGTATCCTCATCTATGGATAAAACTGGCATGTTCTGTAAAAAAAGGCTGGATGCCAGACTAAACGCTCGAGGGGTACTCAGTGCAGTGACTTCAATTTAACCAAGGTCAATGTCTTTTTATATACTGTGTGCAGTTAGAGTAAAAAGTCTACTATTAATCCTTCCTGTTGTGGATGACAACGTGATGATTTATAACCACAATATAAATACACGATTACTCTTTTATCTCAAGCGAGCATTCAAACATTATGGTTAAATTATATGAAGTATTATATGGGACTAGAAGTTATCGTCCACCACCATCATAAGATAGCCAATGACTAGCCATGGATCTACATTACCATTTTTCTAATTTCATTTTTTTGTATTATTATTATTTTGGCATAGTTTTATTGTAATGTTGAGTTATTAATTGGTTATACATAAATCTCCCAATCATGAATTATTTTAGTAGATTGGTCTTATCTATTAGTGTGACCAACGTGGCTGAGGTTCCTTCTGGAACTTTAGGGCCCATTATCATGTCTGGGCTCACTGGATGAAGTCCAACCCTAGTTAGGGTAAAGTCATTCAACCAGTGTGAAATATTGCATTGATTTTGGGTTTATCGCAGCTAAACTATCCCTTTCCAACATTTTAGGATTAAAGTCAATATAAAATCTTTAGAACGTTGGAAATAATTTCCTTGTCTTATGGATTTTATCTGTAGGCCGTTTACTTATCAATTCACATCCAAAGGGCTAGTAAAAATTCTGCCAGTTCCTTCTGTGTATCTGCAGATATGATATGGACTACGTCTTTCTGTGTTTGATTTGTACAATGGTCCGGCCATCTTAAAACACAATAGGAGAGTAGATCTGAGTCTGCATGAGCCAGTCACCAGCCGATATCTGTAGTGCTTCTGAGAGGATGGGCTGTGGTGGATATTGGGCAATGGATCAGGTTCAGAAGAATGGTTCTGAAAAGGGGAGGTGGGGTTCAGGAGAGTAAGATTAGGGAATGTGATATTCCCAATGTGTTTTTAAGGAGCGCCTAAAACTGTGGATGTTATGGATTAACCTAATTTCTTGGGGCAGAGCATTCCAGAAAAGTGGTGCAGCTCAGGAGAAGTTTTGGAGATGGGAGTGAGAGGTTTGGGTTACAGTAGATGTCAGTCGTAAGTCATTGGCTGAACGGAGGGCACGGGTAGGGTGGCAGACAGAGATGAGGGAGGAGATGTAGGGGGAGCAGCACTGTGGAGAGCTTTGTGGGTGAGAATGAGAAGTTTAAATTGAATCCTGTACTGTATGGACAACCAGTGCAGTGACTGGCACAGGGCGGAGGCATCAGAGTAGCGGTTAGACAGATAAATCACCCTGGCTGCTGCAGTCATGGTAAATTGGAGAGGGGAGAGTCTGGTGAAGGGGAGGCCAGTTAATAAGGGCAACAATGAGAGTTCTTGTTGTTTTCACAGTAAAAAACGGGTGGATTCTTGAGATGTTTTTGAGGTGGAGGCAGCATGAGCCGGCAAGGGATTGAATATAGGGGGTAAAGGAAAGATCAGTTTCAAACATAACACCAAGGCAGTGGACGTGCTGCCTAGGACTGATGGTAGTGCCACACACTGAGATAGAGATATCAGGTTTAGGTAGGTTAGCAGATGGAGAAAACACCAGAAGTTCAGTTTTTGAAACATTCAGTTTCAGATAGATGGAGGACATGATGTTATAGACAGCGGACAGACAGTCACTGGTGTTCTGTAATACAGCAGGGGTGATGTCAGGGGATGAAGTTTATAGTTGGGTGTCATCGGCACAGAGATGGTACTGGAAACCAAATCTGCTGATAGTCTGTCCAGTAGCGGCTGTGTATAGAGGAAAGAGGAGATGACCTAGGACTGAACCCTGAGGAACCCCAACAGCAAGAGGGAGAGGAGAGGAGGGGAGGTACAGCCAGCGAATGATAAACTGAAACAGCGGTCAGAGAAATATGAAGAAAACCAGAGGTGGTTAATATTATTCACTGCGGTACCCTATCACTTGTGTAGTTTAAAAATAAAAAAAATCCTGTAGTACTTTCATCCGCGCACGAGGAGAAGCTGCAGCGGTGGAGCGGGGACCCGGGTGAGTATATTCAATGTGGGTGGCCCAGCATATTGGGGGACATTTTTATATTCTTGGATAACCCCTTTAATCTAGGACCTTTAAACTGGCCATTAGTCTTGACGTTAGACTCTATCACCCATTGACATTGACCTGTAGCAACCTACATGAACAGGGGGTGAGGGTTTTTGACAACTATTGGTAAACTCAGCCAATAATTGCCAATAACTGGCTCAGGAAAAGAATACAACCTGACTATTCAATCTTCAGAAACATCAGTGAATGCCATGTACGACCATTGACCATGGTTGGCCAAAACATCTCCTGGCTTTGTCGCCTGGAAGACATTAGTAGCGATCATAGAAGAACGAGATGAAACATAAGAGACAAACATGAAAGTTTCCAAGAAAACTTCCCCTGCCAAATATCCCCTTTAATTACGGATGAAAAATGTTGTCTTGTTACTTGTTTACTCTCTTCCATGAGCTAAGTGAAATTGCTAATTTAACATGCATAGCTGACTAAGCATGAAGGAGACAGCCTTTGGTCTAATATCAGTCTAGGCAGCTCCGAGTCCCATATCATGACTAATTAAAGGATTTAAATTGGATTGGAACGTTGTCAGTAAGATACATAACAAACATTCCTTGAATCGGGTGCTCAAGTAATATCCAAATGCTATTTGCTTTTAGCAATCGAAGGGCTGGTAATTAGAAAAACTATGAGTAATGACATCCCAGGAGCTACGAGCCCCTAGATGTACATACTGACATATTTTTGGATCAGTTATTGCCCATTGATATAGATACGGGTCTCATATATGGTGTTTTGAAAAACATTTTTTATTATTTGCAAGTGGCTGTGACTATGGCCAGAAATGGAACTCTGCCCAACACACCGTTTTCATTTGGTTTATATGTGGAGCAGTTTTTACATTCTATTAATATTCCTGGATTGTGGTGTACTGATTCATATGTTTGGTCTTGGATACAGTGCTGGGACTTGTGCGTGCAGACGCGGTCAGCGATGACCGACTCCACTGGATACAGCAGGTTAAAAGTCCAAAGCACTTTATTTTCATCCAAAACAATAACAGCAGCCCAAATTTATGTACGTACTTTGGTAACGTTCCCAGTTGAAGGAAAAGAGATGCATAGACAAAATGCCTGGGCACCAACTAAGCATCAGTAGATCAAGTTTTCATATCAAGCAAGTTGCAGTCTCCAGGCTCTGACCCAGAATGAACATTTCAGTCCTGTATCCCCACAAAAATGAGTTCAGCAGCTACACCTGGGTTTGCCTCAGGCTTGGGCAAAGTAGTGTACTGGAGTGGTGAGGGAATGGTAAGTCCTACTACCAACACCTACCTGCCATTCCATAAAAATCCAGCACATAAAACACTTTAAAATGGTTTTCCGAGATATTTTTATTGATGACTTGTATTACGTCTCATCTTGTAGACAGCTGTATACGTATAGATGTAATATTTATATGGAAGTTGTGTGTATGTCCTGTATTTTTGGATATTTTTAGCTCCCTCTATCTTTCTGTCTCCATTCCTGGTGAGTAGTTTTACTCTTCTTGGTATGATACTAGTGTGCTGCTGAACTCTTAGGTAATCAGATGTCTCCCACTTTATTTCCACCCCTTTCACAATATTCAGCTGCATCTCCTCCCTTCACTCTTTCTTATCTCTGCAGAAAGGGAAATCATAACTGTGCACTTTATAAGTAATATATGATGAGGGGGAAACATAGAATATTACTATATTCATAATTTTGTACCTCTAGGTTCCATGCAAATGTGTCTCCATGGTATCAGACTACAAACAAATCATGTGTAGTCCAATTCTGCACTCCTAATTTCTTCCATGTGCCCCTTATTTCTTAAAGAAGAACTCCCGCAAAAATGTTTATTCTCTGACCTGTTAGAAAGGTGCATAATATAATCTGTAGTGAATGTCATTTTCTTATCAGTGACTGTTTCTGTGAGTAAAAACCTCTCTTCTTACTGTAGCTGGGTCATGTGACCAACTCCCTGACCTCCAACTGACCCAGGGCAGAAAGCCAGTAACTGCTCTATTCATTCCTATGGGAGCCTCACTTTCAGTCTCATATGAATACATAGAGAATTAGACTTCCTGTCCACACATATGTCTATGTGTGAGTTGGTGGGTCTAATTGCTGGTCACATGACACAGATAAGAAACTTCAGGATGATATAAGTCAAAAATTCAGACACTGGTAAGAAAATGACATTCACTACACATTACATCATGTACATATCTAGCAGGACATGGAAAAAATTTTTTGTCGGGAGTTCTTCTTTAAGGTAAAATCCACACAAACAAGAAGTAAGCGAAAGATGGAAGAAATTATGGGCCAGCTTTACCATACACATGCTGGTGTATGATAACCCGGTGCACAGATGGATTCTGCACCTAATTTATGATGAGGAGTATGCAGCAGCGCTCCGCAGTCCATGTGACTATACTCATTTCAGTTTTTTTAACAACAGAAAACTGCCATCAAAAATGATAAATGTGGCCCCCCCATCTTCTCTCCAAAGTGGCAAGGCCGCAAAGAAAAGCCACCTGAGCAAAAATTTTTGTGCAAGTGGCATTTATAAATTCACAAACAGGCAATTACCAACTCTTTTTTTATGCCACAAAAAATCTGCCCCTATGTCTGCAGGATCAGACTGTACAGGGTATGTTTGTAGTCTGTTACCATAGAAACATATAGGCTTGTGAAGAACCTGTAGACACAATTGTAAATTTTTTAATTAAAGCTAATCGCAACTTGCTTCATTTTACATGCATTTAACTTGTAACAAATAAAGGATTCTTGTGCCTTAAAAGTGTTTGATGTCCTAAATCTGATTCTACTAAGTTGAGCCCTTTAGCTCCTGCCCAGTTATTGAAATTTTGTATGAAAGGGAGGGATATTCTGATCAGACATTTATAGCATATCCACAAGATACACATTTTTTTAGACTCTCCATGTTGCTAACTATGTTTTAAAAAAAATGTTTATATAATCCTGCAATTTTCACACTGACCACTAGGTCTAATAGCTCAAGTTTTCCTGTTTTGTATAGGTAACTGTAGTTCTCATTATCATCAAATGCCGGATTACAATGACAAGTAACACCTCTATAGATAACACAGGATCCACCATTCACAATAGGCGATATAACAGTTAATCGGCTCCCTCCTGACCTCAGCGCAGGTCAGAGAGCATTTCTAGAAAACTCTCCCATAGAAGATAATGGGTTCCCATTCTGTCCATTGTGTCTATGACCCAAGTAGCTGCTCTCTCATATTATAGACCTTGTGGACAGTGTGAAAACTGCACAATTTTAGAATTATTTTTTTTAAATATAGATAGTGATAGGGATAGTGATAGAGGTAGGGATAGATATAGGGAAATGAAACTGTGAAAGAAATATCTAAAATTTAAAAAAAAATTAGAACGGAATTTAAACAATAGGCCATTTTCTGATTATATGTTCCTTTTAAAAGCTATGGACACCTTTGGGGGCATTTTTTTTATTATTGCATATTACTCATTTTGGTCTAAAATTATTTTTTTCAATTGTCATTTATTAACATTTTCAACAGTTTTGATAATATTTTCATCGGTTTGTTACCAATTTTCCTATAATGAGTGTTTATGAGCTGTCAGGAGTTCAGAGATCATAGCTACACCGAGCTGTCAAAACAGCTCCATGACAGATGCTGTCATGCTGCTGTCCCAGCTACTAGCTATTAAACTAATATTCACCATAGTATTGAGTCATGTTATATCTGTTATCCATTATGCTTAGTATGCTTTGCTGCCACCTGGCCAACAATGCTGGCCATTGTTATATTTGGTTTTATGAAGTTATCTATGGTTGTAATTTCATTATGTTATTCATTTTGTAACTCCTCCTCCTTTCTGAACTCTGTGAATATACTGTGTCCTGCAGTTGTTTCCTACTCAGATATGCATTACAGAGGTGGAGAGAGAATTTCCCATTAACATTATTGTTTCTAAAAGTATATTCAATAAATTAACCTCACTAGAATTCTACATGGAACTGGTGTTGCTAGGGAAATGAGTATAGCAAGTTTACTGTCTTCTATTGCTTGTACAAGAGATTGACACTCACACTCATCAGAGACTTCTCTCACGTGCATCAGTGGCAGAATAACAGATTCACTGTAAAGCAGGAAGAAATTGTCTGTAGATACACTAAAAGTGAAGGCTGTAGTAGAGCTAAAACTATTGGACATTATTCATAAAGACCAATTGAAAAAGTGATATTTAGCTGAAGATGAGTAAAAAGCAATTAAAAAATTGACCCAAAGGTGTTCATAGCCTTTAAACTTACATTACATATTTTGCTCTAGCTACCACATTTCTACACAGTGCTCTTCCTATACATTATATTATCCTGGAAATAAGTCATGATGATCAACCTATATTCATTTTCTGACTAATTTAGCTTATTTTTCCAGTTGGAAGCATTGAACTTGCTGATACAAGATATGACAGCTCAACTTGGTTTGTTGACATCCCTGTGATGGGTAGACACACAGCTTACTGCACCGCTACCCCTCTCCCGGCATCACAACATCAAGGCATTGTTCACATCACCCACTATTATCATGGGTAGCACCAGTCAATTCTTCCTTCCCTCCTCACGGCATATGGAGCCAGCAGCCGTGACAGCATGAATGGGACTGAAAATATACTTTTCTAACCAGCAAAAATGAGGGGGGAAAATCAACAATGCTGAAATATTTCTCAATTTGTTCCGCTTCTTCTACTAGAAAAAAAATAAGGTTTATATATAACCTGTAGTGATGTGCAAAGGAGTATCATGCCAAGCGTCTTACAGAAAGGCTATTGCTCTGAAAAGTTGTCACCTGCAGTTTCATTGAGATTTTGTTAAGGTTCACTGCACTAATCCAATAGCTATCTCCTCAGGGGTATCTCCGAATCTATATTTCCTTCCAGAGATGGAGCTGCCTGGTACAGCTTTCGACCGTGAATAGTAACAGGGCTATCAATGGATAAAAGGATTAGGACAATATCTAGTGTTCCTTTATAGGTCGTGTAAAATTACGTCAAGTGCATAGTGAGTGCCGGAGAGGTGTAAATTTTAAAGACTAAAAAAAGGAACATTAAGTAATGAGACAAGAAAGAAGTAATCTTATACAAGACACAGATGCCATTTGCTTCCCCCAGTACTACCAAAAAAAGTACCACCCATGCTTTGTCTGCCACTGGTATACATTTTGTTTTCATGAAGAGAACCCCCTATTAGGCCATTCGGATGTCTTGGAAGATCTGGGACCTCCCTCTATGAACCAGAATGCAGAGATGTTCAGCAAGTGCCTCTATCACTCTGACATACTTGAGCCATCCACTGATCTGAATGACCTACAACGTACTTGAGCCATCCACTGATCTGAATGACCTACAACGTACTTGAGCCATCCACTGATCTGAATGGCCTACAACGTACTTGAGCCAACCACTTATCTGAATGGCCTACAACGTACTTGAGCCATCCACTGATTTGAATGACCACCATATAATGCTATGTTTTTCCTGTAGTCTGGTCGTCTGACTGGTCACGACTTTCTCCAGCAAAGTGAGTTACTTTGCTGGGGTTGTCGGAAACCAGACCCAGTAAGAAAGTGGCAGCCTGTGATGAGATAACTTCTTTCAAGATGATTTCCAACCAAATATTCTCTTTCCATATCTTATTGACCTGTCAGATTATGATGTCAGTGGAGGCTATTTTCTACCCCTACCCAACTTTCCAAGCCAAACCATTGTACTCCAAACCTGTTTCCCCTCTCATTCACTAATAATATTATCAGCATGCCCCCTGTACACGAGGGGATGAACCGCCGATAAATAATGATTTTATATTAGCATAAAAGATGTGATCAACAAAAAAAAACAGGCATTTGATTACTGGACAGGATTACAGGCGGTGAATCATCTTTGTGATCATTGCCCCATGTAAATGTTCCTTAAACAATGTTTTCCATCCTGCTGCTCTCCAGATGTTACAGAACTACAACTCCCATCATGCCCTGGGGAACACAAAGGCTATTTCCAGTCACTCTTATTATAGATAGTACTTCAAGCTTTTTAATTCCACAAATCTCTAAGTTGTACTAAAAAGTTATAGAAAGAGTTCAGACCAATTCATGGTTCACATATATGTATGAAATGCAAAAAATGTCATGTTTGGATTAACCATTTAAAGGGGTTTTCTGGGACCTAGCAACATAAGGCTACTTGAACACTTGCGTCTGCAGGATCCGTTTGTGAGATCCGTCCAGGCTCTCACAAACGGATCCGTCCTGATAATACAACCGTCTGCATCTGTTCAGAACGGATCCGTTTGTATTATCTTTTACATAGACAAGACGGATCCGTTCTGAACTCCATTGAAAGTCAATGGGGGACGGATCCGTTTACTATTGTGCATGAGTAAACGGATCCATTCCCATTGACTTACATTGTAGTCATGACGGATCCGTCTCCATTCCACTCAGTCAAGCAGACACCAAAACGCTGCCTGCAGCGTTTTGGTGTCCGTCCCCAGAGCGGAACGGAGACGGAATGGAGGCAAACTGATGCATTCTGAACGGATCCTTATCCATTCAGAATGCATTAGGGTAAAACTGATCAGTTCAGGACCGTTTGTGAGAGCCTGTGACGGATCTCACAAACTCATCCTGCTGACGCAAGTGTAAAAGTAGTCTAACTTTACTTGCTTATCTCACCTGTAAAAGAAAGTTTCTAATATACTTCCTTTCTCAAAATTGCATGGATCGGCCACTCTGGAACCCATTCACCTGATACTTCTTTTTGGAAAATCTTACATCCACTGATATGGCATTCTTTACCTGGTGTCTGGTCCATAGACGGGGACATCAGTTACACAGCCCAGGACAGGGAAGGTACGGTGGACAGAGCCAGAATGAATTGTCTCCCTGGAGCATGTGCAGATGCCTGAATCCACCTCCTCTGTTCATGTTCCAGGGAGACTAAGAGGGAGATTTATCACCCCCTCTACCCAAAAAGCAGCGTAAATAAGTCACAAATTTTTTTTTAAACAAAAAAATTGTTGCAAGTGCCATTTTTTTATGGCACCCTCACTACTCTTCTGAAAGGTACGTGGAAAGGGCGGTAAGGGGACATGGCCAGACGCTGCGACAAATTTATCTCTTTTCACTCCAGTTTTCTGGAGCAAATGAAGCCCGAAATCTACGGCAGCTCAGAGCTAACATAGATTTCTGTTTGGCACATGGACTCATCATAAATTAAGTGAAACCTCTGACAGTGCAGGGGAGAGAGCACCAGTCTTGATAGATCTCCCTTTAGAGTTCTGACTCCATCTAGAATATTTCCCCAACCCCGAGTTGCAGAATTGATGTCTCCCTCCATAGACCAGACTGGAAAACATTGGCCAGTGTAGGATTTTCCAAAGAAGAGCATCACGTGACTAGGTCCCAGAGTGCCCAATCCATGCAACCTCAAGATGGTAAGTATACTGGAAACTTTCTTCTGCAGGCAAGATATGTTTAATTAAGGCGGGGTGCTGGGACTCGCTTTGTCCTGGAAAACCCCTTTAAAGCATGGATTCATGTTTCATTGTGTTCACAGCAATTCTATACTGTATGTTTTTACTATCAGATATTCTGCAATTATTCAGTTCGGCATATTAAATTCACTGCTGTTGTCTTGTGAATCTTTCAGCAGAAGCCTGTGCTCTGCTGATTGCTCAGCAGACTCAGACTATCATAAACCACTCATGTCTGCACTTGACTGACAGGAAGGCATGGAATAGGTCTAACCTCATACACATTGGGTTGTATTCAGACCCAATCAATAGTTGGCAGCTTGAACCATGCATTGCAGTTTTAGTGCATTGAGTTGCTTCATCAGCTTGGTGCTCTTTGGCACAGGGATGCATCAGGGTGCTACTTTTGCTTGGCTTTGGCCATTATGACTGAAGTCATGCCCCAAATTGAGAGAAATCTAGCACGTTTCATAAGAAGCCATTTGTCCTATTGGAACGTTTATGGTGTGTGGGAGGAAACTAGAGAACCAATGGAAAACCCACAAAAACTCTTGAAGAACATGCAAACTCCATGCAGATTTTTGACCTTGGTCACACTCCAGTGGTGCACGGCAAGTGTGTTGTCCACCAGCCTACTGATTTAAAAACCTGCTAAGTTGGTCTTTTTTGGAATACACTAACTTACTTTGGTGTCTTCTCTAGACTCCTATCAACAAACTAAAGCTGCGATTGCTGAGCATTTGGGACATCGCAATAAACTCATCGATATCCTACAGAAAAAGCAAAAAAGAAGAGCGCGCCAACTTCTTAGCCAGGAACGAAGGTTCTGTAGATGCAGACCATTTTATTATGGTAAGACTCTGGAGTTCTTACTCTTGCTAGTGAAGAGCACCTTTTCACTTTCACATTGCAATACATTATTTTAAAGCGCCAAGTATAAACTCCTGTATGAAAACTTTTCATCTCTAGAGACCTGGCCTGCAACCCTTCTCTTCACAACACATACCCATGGAATAAAACTGATATTAGAGTTATGGTTACTGTCCTGGAGTGCACTAGAGAAAAAGTTGGGCAGGTTATCTAGAGAATGTCTAGACTAGTATCATCAAAATTGCATCAACCATTCATTGTAAGAGGCACTGAAAACAAAATCTAAAACACGACTGACATTAGACAAGTTGGGCCTACAACTATAAAATATATAAAGATTTAGCACTTTGTAATATATCCTAATTTTTGCCACCTGAGCCGTTTCACTCCTGGAAATGTTGACTACTTGTGTACATCATTCTGTGGTTAATAGTGGATCCTGACTACAAAAAGTCTCCCTTGTAGTCAGGTTCTGTTTGTAGAAGCCACCCTTAGTCAAAGGTGCACTTGTTCTTAATAGGAAAGAATTAGATGTGCCACTGTCAGACATCTCTGGCAGCAGCTTATCGCAGTTGAAATCGAGTCGGGACTTTCCAATACACAGTAGGTTGGGTGATCCTATGGAAATCGGTAGGTTTAGCCAACATTTAGCTAAGTATGGACACCTTTAGGAACAGAATGTTGCTTTTAGTGATTTATCCTGCAGCTGTATTCTCTCTCAGATGTTAAACAGCAGGCTGCATTGAATCCTTTCAGAAGCAGGGAGAAATGCAGAACTGGCATGCCAGTCTAGAGTGGTGAGAGGTAATAAGAAGTGTCTGCCTCGCTGTAGGAGAGAAGATCTCAAATAGCAAAGTGAGGAATGGAGAAATGAGACATAATAGCCTAGAGTGGTGAGCAGGGGTTGGATGAAGTGGCTGATATCACAGAGCAGGGGTTGGAAAGTTGAAGTAGAGAATATTAGGGGGGGGGGGGGGGGGGGGGAAAATGAAACATAAAAAAATGTTTTTTTTAAGAAGCTAAAAAAATTTGCAAAAATATCCAAAACCATGATATGTTTTAAAAGTCCAGGTGCTCTATAACGTAGTCAAAAATACCATTTACTTTAAAAGCTACAGTGCCTTGTGAAAGTATTCGGCCCCCTGGAACTTTTCAACCTTTTGCCACATTTCAGGCTTCAAACAAAAAGATATAACATTTTACATTTTTGGTGAAGAATCAACAACAAATCGGTCACAATTGTGAAGTGGAATGAAATTTATTGGATCATTTTAAACTTTTTTTGTAATCATAAAACTAAAAAGTGGGGCGTGCAAAATTATTTCGGCCCCCTTGCATTAATACTTTGTTGCGCCACCTTTTGCTGCGATTACAGCTGCCGTCTCTTGGGGTTGTCTCTATCAGTTTTGCACATCTAGAGACTGAAATTCTTGCCCATTCTTCCTTGCAAAACAGCTCGAGCTCTTTGAGGTTGGATGGAGAGCGTTTGTGAACAGCAGTTTTCAGCTCTTTCCACATATTCTCAATTGGATTCAGGTCTAAACTTTCACTTGGCCATTCTAAGACCTGGATACGTTTATTTTTGAAACCATTCCATTGTAGATTTTGCTTTAGATTTGGGGATCATTGTCTTGTTGGAAGATAAATCTCCGTCCTAGTCTCAGGTCTTTTGCAGACTCCAACAGGTTTTCATCCAGAATGGTCCTGTATTTGGCGCCATCCATCTTCCCATCAATTTTAACCATCTTCCCTGTCCCTGCTGATGAAAAGCAGGCCCAAACCATGATGCTGCCACCACCATGTTTAACAGTGGGGATGATGTGTTCAGGGTGATGAGCTGTGTTGCTTTTACACCAAACCTATCATTTTGCATTGTTTGCAAAAAGTTGGATTTTGGTTTCATCTGACCAGAGAACCTTCTTCCACATGTTTGGTGTGTCTCCCAGGTGGCTTGTGGCAAACTGTAAACCAGACTTTTTATGGATATCTTTGAGAAATGGCTTTTCTTGCCACTCTTCCATAAAGGCCAGATTTGTGAAGTGTTGGACTGATTGTTGTCCTATGGACAGACTCTCCCACCTCAGCTGTAGATCTCTGCAGTTCATCCAGAGTGATCATGGGCCTCTTGGCTGCATCTCTGATCAGTCTTCTCCTTGTTTGAGATGAAAGTTTAGAGGGACGGCCGGGTCTTGGTAGATTTGCAGTGGTCTGATACTCCTTCCATTTCAATATGATCACTTGCACAGTGCTCCTTGGGATGTTTAAAGCTTGGGAAATCTTTTGGTATCCAAATCCGGCTTTAAACTTCTCCACAACAGTATCACGGACCTGCCTGGTGTGTTCCTTGGTCTTCATGATGAACCCTGAGACTATCACAGAGCAGGTGGATTAACACAGGTATTTATCTTCATACAGTCATTTAGGACAACATTGGATCATTCAGAGATCCTCAATGAACTTCTGGAGTGAGTTTTCTGAACTGAAAGTAAATGGGCCGAATAATTTTGCACGCCCAACTTTTCAGTTTTATTATTACAAAAAAAGTTTAAATGATTCAATAAATTTCGTTCCACTTCACAATTGTGACCCACTTGTTGTTGTTCACCAAAAATTGTAAAATGTTATATCTTTTTGTTTGAAGCCTGAAATGTGGCAAAACGTTGAAAAGTTCCAGGGGGCCGAATACTTTCGCAAGGCACTGTATGTACACCTTTGGGGGCAACTACTTTATTACTGCATTGTACTTATTTTGAGCTAAATAAAAATCATTTTTTCAGTTGGTCACTTGGAACCTTTTTTCTCTACAGAGCTGAGCTCTAGTAGCTCCCGGTGGATTTTCTATCTTTTCCGTCATTTGGGGAGCAGACAGACTCCTTATCTCTGCTCTCTGACATTATAAACACTCATTATAGCTCAGTTATGATAAGAATGTGGCTTAAATAAGTGTTTATGACCTCTTAGTAGTTTAGAGATGAGGTTTATTAGATGACCGGCACAAAGTGAAAGTACCAGTCACACAGTTAGAAAAACTCTTTGTGACAGAACGGCTCAATATTTTTTTTTTTAAAAAGGCCAATTGAAAATATATGATTTTTAGCCAAAAATGAGTAAAGTGCAATCATATACAAAAATTGCCTATGAAGGTGTACATAGCCTTTAAATCTACAAAAAAAGAGTAACTTTTCAAATATAGTATTACTTATTTTGTACTAGTTTACTTATATTGTACTAGTACTATTCACATCTTATTTTTATTTATTTTTTACATAGTTTTCAGAATACTACTGGTTGTCCTTGGAAACAGACCACTGTTGAGCTCCACCCTGCTGTCAGAGTGGTCACAGGATTATGAGCTGAGCTCTGTCACCTGAGCTTCCTCAATGCATAATTTAGCCAAAGTCAGAATTAGAGAATGAAAAGTCATAGCTCAGAATCGCTATGAAGGGAGCAAAATGTAGAATTTACAACGCTCAAAGCTTTATGAAAAATTTTTAAGAACTGTTTAATACTGCAAATTGTAACGTTTTCCTTTAAAACTTTTGCTTATCCAGGAGTACCATAAACTTCTAGAAGATCAGAGGGAGCTTCAAGGTGCACTAGAAGATGAAGAGGACTGTAAAGTCATTGATGCTGTTGCTGAACTCGGCAAGGTAATCTTTTTTTTTTTTTTTCCAGATGAATAAATACTTAGAAATCCACAACTCAGAGCCGGGTCCTATCCTCCACATACCTCTCCCTGGCCGCCCGGACCCAGCCCTTCTACATAAAGTTGTGGGGTGTAACTTGAAGTTCTTGGGCTGCCATGTAAAAACAGTAACAGGGCCCTGCCTGCCTTCAGTCACCAGGGTCTGGGTGCAACTGCTACCTCTGCACAACCTACTGGCCTTTCACCAGATTTCCCCTAGGGTATTGAGGCTCTGTGTTGTCACCGGGAAGGAGTGTCCTCTTTGGCTGAGCATTGGCACAAGCCTGTGCACATGAAAGAGGATGAATTAGAAGGACTCCCTAATTACTGATTACCAGCTGAATCTCTGTCCACTTTGCCAACATTTTATTGTTTATTTCTCCAGTGCATCTAAAAAATTTTAAAAAATAAAGCTTGCAAGTAGCCTCGGTAACAGATTTCCTACCGTTTTGTTTGAGGAATGATGTGTCTCCATGGTAGGAGGCCACACACAAACATTCTTGATTGTAAACATAGTTACATCTAGAGGGTGATGACCTGTCCTTGTAATGTTCATCTTACAGATGACCTATAAAAGTCTCCGTACACGCGCAATCAATTTTGCTGAAATTTAGAACGTTAATGGCCACCCGACTGTGCAGGTGAAAATAGGTTGTCAACATGTTTCACCTGTACAAGCCTCATGGCTGGAAACCTGAGGATAAGCCATCAATACCAGATTGGTGGGGGCACAATAGCAATCATCAGTTACGTTGTAGAGCCAGAACTACACAGCTCTGTACATTGTATAGTGGACGGAGCTGGTAACTGCAGCACTGTCCCCATTGACTGCAGTTTTGTCCACTACACAATGGATAGACCTGTGTAGTTCTGGTGCTGACTAGCCCTGGACCTACTGCAGAACAGCTGATCGGTGGGAGGTGCAGGGTGTTGGACCTCCCTCCGATCATATATTGGTGGACTGTCCTGAGGATAGGTTATCAATATCAAAATCCTGGAATACGGATTTAAGATAAGACTTTGTCATTCACATCTTAAACACAACGAAACTCGTTTTGCAGCTCTCAGGTTCCAGCAGCAATATAAAAGTGCATTCATAACCAAGACCAAATACATCCCAACCCATAATATAATAAATATATTTTGTAAGAAGTGCCCCAAAAACCTCAAGTCAGTCACTCTTTCTACTTCCTCTCCATCTATGTAGTGAGGAGAAGGTGTCGTCTTCCTTGTCCTTCTAAAAGTCACTATGACCTTGTTTGTTTTTGTTATATTGAGGACCCCATTGCTCTCTGATCACCACCTGACTAAATTCTGGATTTTTCTTGATGCGTGTGGCCAAGTAAAGGATTAAAAATAGAAGACTAGGCGGGAGCCTAAATGTGTCACATCTCGGCATGTTGTATCATGTCGTATCATTAAACTGGTTATTGAATGTAGATTTTGTATCTTCCAGGACCTCTACACAGGAGCCTCGCAGACGTTTGAAAAACTGGTGAAAAAACTGTTTCTTCAGACCCTTCCCGAAAATACTAACTTGACATTAGGGGAGTGTGAAAACATGAAACACGAGCTGAGACATAATCTGTCTATTGAACTGGAAAAGGCGGAAAATGAAAGGAAGACAAAAATCCGGCTTTTCCAGGAGATGCTGGTGCAAAGAGAAACAGGTAATGGTCCAAAGTAAGAGGGTGAACGAATGCAGCAGAGCAGAGCAAAGGAAGGCGCTACTATGTGCACAGGTGTCTAGCACCATCTAGTGTCACTGTGGAGAACTGTTCACAGGACAGACGGTCAGTAATAGAGGATGGTGCTGGGTGTTTTTGTGTGTATAGAAAGGAGATATTTTGGAGTGTGTGCGGTCCAATAATATGTTTTGATAAAATGATGAATCTGAAAGTCACAATGGCAGCAATGTTTGCTATGTATATAGTTCATTTAGGGCTTATGCACGCGACGGTATGTATTTTGCGTTCCGCAAAACATACAGATGACATCCGTGTGCATTCCATATTTTGCATAACGGAACAGCCGTTCCCTAATAGAACAATACTATCCTTGTCCGTAATGCGGACATAATAGGACATGTTCAATTTTTTTGCGGAAAGGGCAAGGAAAAGGATTGGAATGCATTTTTTTTTTTTTTGCGGACCAATTGAAAGGAATGGTTCCACATATGGTCCGCACAAAAAACACAAACAAACATGGAAAGAAAATACGTTCATGTGCATGAGCCCTAAATTGGTTGTCTGATTTCTTCCAGGCCAGAAAATAAAAGAATACAGACGCATTTCTCCCCCTACCCCTTCCAGAATTGTGGCTGCATTCGTCCAAAAGAGTGTTACCAGTTGTAGGGGGGAGTCTCTACACAGTCTGACATTGTCCAGTCAGTGCTGCCAGTGTCAGACTGTGTAGGGAGACACCCATTTCGCAAGGAACAGCAACATCAAGTTGTCAGTAGAGATGAGCGAGTAGTGTTCGATCGAGCTGGTATTCGATCGAATACTACGATATTCGGCGTGCTCGATTTCTTTTGAGTATAACGGCGATGGCGCACTTAGAATTCGTTTCCCCTCCCACCTTCCCTGGCGCTCTTTTTCCACCAATCACCATGCAGGGGGGGTATGAGAGGCACGCTGAGCACGCTGGCAGCGCGAAAACGGCGTCTACATGCATTGGCTGGAAAAACCATGTGACCTCGAATATTAAAAACTCAGCTCTTCCTGCTCGTTCGCATATGCTGCGTGAACTTAGTCAGGGACAGAGGCTGGAGAAGGGAGAGACAGGTTTTAG
>ONZH01027942.1:0-97781 GCA_900303285.1 Rhinella marina | reverse complement strand
TACATGTTATTAACCCGCTGTGCCTCTACATGTTATTAACCGCGTGCCCTCTACATGTTATTAACCGCGTGCCCTCTACATGTTATTAACGCGCGCCCTCTACATGTGTTATTAAACACCGCTGCCCTCTACATGTTATTAACCGCGTGCCCTCTACATGTTATTAACCGCATGTGTGCCTACATGTTATTCCTGCCCTCTACATGTTATTAACCGCGTGCCCTCTACATGTTATTAACCGCGTGCCCTCTACATGTTATTAACCGCGTGCCCTCTACATGTATTAACCGTGCGTAACCGCTCCTACATGTTATTAACTGTACATGTATTAACCGCGTGCCCTCTACATGTTATTAACCGCCCTCTACTGCCCGTGCCCTCTACATGTTATTAACCCGCGTGCCCTCTACATGTTATTAACCGCGTGCCCTCTACATGTTATTAACCGCGTGCCCTCTACATGTTATTAACCGCGTGCCCTCTACATGTTATTAAACGCCGTGCCCTCTACATGTTATTAACCGCGTGCCTCTACATGTTATTAACCGCGTGCCCTCTACATGTTATTAACCGCGTGCCCTCTACATGTTATAACCGCGCCTCTACATGTTATTAAGCGCCCTCTACATGTTATTAACATGTTATTAACCGCCTGCCCTCTACACGTTAGCGTGTCTCTACCGTTATTACGCGTGCTCTACATGTTATTAACCGCATGTCCTCTACATGTTATTAACCGCTGACACCTGTGCATGTGTGCATCACCACTTCCCCGTCCTGTCTTTTGTAAAACTGCTTACATGTTATTAACCGCTCCTGTACGTTATCTAACTCGTCTGCCTCTTACTGATGTTCCAAAACGGTTGGACCTACTCTACTGTTTTTGTGGGTTGGATATACGTCTGCAATTGCTGATGGCACCCAGATGACGTGTGTGCTGTCCGCATTTTTTGCAGCCCATAGAAATGAATGTGTCCACAAGCGATCCCTAAAAAATGCTGACATAAACCGAAAATATGGTCGTTTTGACAGGTATTATCTAATCCATAGGCAATTGCTAGAGAGTTACTGCACCAGTAGCTGTAATTCCGTTCCTGCCTGCCCAAACACGGTGAAGTACCCATAGGCTGTGATGCAGGAGGGGGTTAAACGTCCCCCAATAAACACCTACACTTACAGATCTTACCTGAAATGAGCCAGCCCTGTTCCGATAACCATGCTCCAATAATCCAGGTGAAACTAATAGTCACCGCATGATGCAAATAACATAAAAAACAACACGACAACGGCACAAACCTGTGGATGATTCTCGTCGGCCTTAGTTGCCAGTATACAGAAATCCCCGCACGTCGTAACGGAGATCAAGCTCTTGACGTATTTTACAAATTTCTCATTGTTTTTAGTGTCCCAGAAGACGACACAATACTCGGGACGGTCGGCCTCGTGTACGCGTACACCACGGTGTTTGAGCAATAGCCCCACTGTAAAAATCACAAGAGTAAGTGTTCACAGAGTAGATATACATCTGTACACGACATGGGGGAAACTTGATTGTAACTGACCTCTGTGTTCCCCTTGTCTCTGCTGCTGGGGGAGGGCTCAGGAGAGAATCAGTCTCCTTCACCCTCTGGCAGCTGACAATATAGTCCCTTCTTCTCAGCTACATTGTCATGTTCCTGACAGGGCAGAAAGCTATTTCTATCAGCTGCTCTGTGGTGAACAGAGGCTGCTGCGGGAGGGCTCAAGAGAGAATCAGTCTCCTTCCCCCTCTGGCAGCTGACAATATAGTCCCTTCTTCTCAGCTACATTGTCCTGTTCCTGACAGGGCAAAAAGCTATTTCTATCAGCTGCTCATTATGCAGGGACCTGACCTGGCTATCTGAGCATGCACCAGCACACAGCTAATTAGGTGGACGTGCACATTACTATACATTTATAACAATAGATGGCGACATACCATGTAAGTAAATGTTGTAACTTCTCACTGGATCCATTTTTAAAGGGGTTTTCCAGCACTTCATATTGATGGCATATCCTCGGGATAGGACATCAATATTTATTAGGTGCGGGTCTGACTCCTTGATCAGTTGTTTAGTTGTTACCAGCTCCAACCACTACACAATAGATACAGCTGGGTAGTTTCGACGGGGTATCCTGAGGATAGGTCATCAATATAAAAGTACCTGAAAACCCCTTTAACAGCACGCAAATGGCAAACATTGTTCACTTTTATGATGCATACAGTGGATATTTTACTCATCAAATGGACTGGGCACCCTTTTAAAGCATTGATATCGGAGATGGCTAGACTGGTGACTAGGCGGATCAAGGCAGGAGACTAGGCGGATCAAGGCAGGAGACTAGGCGGATGACTAGATCAGGCATGCGGATCAAGGCAGGAGACTATGCGGATCAAGGCAGGAGACTACTAGGCGGATCAAGGCAGGAGACTGCGGATAGAAGACTATGCGGATCAAGGCAAGGCAGGAGACTAGGCGGATGCGGATAGACTATGCGGATCAAGGCAGGAGACTATGCGGATCAAGGCAGGAGACGGATCAAGGCAGGAGATGCGGATCAAGGCAGGAGACTATGCGGATCAAGGCAGGAGACTATGCGGATCAAGGCAGGAGACTATGCGGATCAAGGCAGGAGGCGGATCAAGGCAGGAGACTATGCGGATCAAGGCAGGAGACTATGCGGATCAAGGCAGGAGACTGCGGATGCGGATCAAGGCAGGAGACTACGGATAGACTATGCGGATCAAGGCAGGAGACTATGCGGATCAAGCAGGAGGCGGATCAAGGCAGGAGACTATGCGGATCAAGGCAGGGATCAGGACTATGCGGATCAAGGCAGGAGACTATGCGGAAAGGCAGGAGACTATGCGGATCAAGGCAGGAGACTATCAAGGCGGACTAGCAGGAGACTATGCAAGGCAAGGCAGGAGACTATACTATGCGGACCAAGGCAGGAGACTATGCGGACCAAGGCAGGAGACTATGCAGGAGACTATATAGGCAGGAGACTATGCGGACCAGGAGACTATGCGGCAGGAGACTATCAAGGCAGGAGACTATGCGGACCAAGGCAGGAGACTATGGACCAAGGCAGGAGACTATGCGGACCAAGGCAGGAGACTATGCGGACCAAGGCAGGAGACTATCAAGGCAGGAGACTATCAAGGCAGGAGACTATGCGGACCAAGGCAGGAGACTATGCAGAGAAGGCAGGAGACTATGCGGACCAAGGCAGGAGACTATGCGGACCAAAGGCAGGAGACTATGCGGACCAAGGCAGGAGACTATGCGGACCAAGGCAGGGACAGGAGACTATACCAAGGCAGGAGACTATCAAGGCAGGAGACTATGCGGACTATCAGCAGGAGACCAAGGCGGACTATCAAGGCAGGAGACTATGCGGACCAAGGCAGGAGACTATCAAGGCAGGAGACTATGCGGACCAAGGCAGGAGACTATGCGGACCAAGGCAGGAGACTATGCGGACCAAGGCAGGAGACTAAGGCGAGACTATCAGGAGACTATGCGGCAAGGCAGGAGACTATACTATGCGGATCAGGAGACTATGCGGCAAGGCAGGAGACTATATGCAGGAGATGCAAGGCAGGAGACTATGCGGATCAAGGCAGAGTGCGGATCAAGGCAGGAGACTATATGCGGATCAAGGACTAAGAAGACTATGCGGATCAAGGCAGAAGACTATGCGGATCAAGGCAGAAGACTATGCGGATCACGGATCAAGGCAGAAGACTATGCGGACTATCAGGAAAGCAGGAGACTATGCGGATCAAGGCAGAAGATGCGGATGCAGAAGACTATGCGGATCAAGGCAGAAGACTAGGATCAAGCAGAAGACATGCGGATCAAGGCAGAAGACTATGCGGATCAAGGCAGAAGACTATGGGCAGGACTATGCGGATCAAGGCAGAAGACTATGCGGATCAAGGCACTATGCGGGCAGAAGACTATGCGGATCAAGGCAGAAGACTATGCGGATACACTGCTCATAGCCAGGGGTTACGACCACCCTGCAATCCAACAACGGTGGCCGTGCTCGCACACTACAGGAAAAGGCACCGGCCTCTCTGGTGGGCAGGACCATGGGAGCTCACATAGGTCAGCACTCTCTCCTATAGTATATAAGCACAGCCACCGCAGGATTGCAGGGTGGTCTAACCCCTGGAAACGAGCAGTGTATAATGTGATGGGAAAATGAATCCAGCCAGCAAAGGAGACAATATGGATAATCACAATACATTAGTAAGTGCCTTGTATGGTAGTAACTTTCTCTACATGATAAATGCGATTTGCTGCAGTCAGACACTCCTTTAACATACTCCCAATTTCTACGAGTTCTCACCTTGTAATCAGGTCTGATGTTTGCAAAGTAAATGAATGAATCCACAGCCAGTCCAATTCTCAGCCCGCCACCTTCCCAGGACACAGCGGACATCTGTTTCCCAGGAACCTTCAATGTGCGCAAGTGCTTCAAAGACCAAAGAGGTTATTAGTACTGCTGTCCCACAGCAAGCGGATGGCAGGTATGTCACCCTCTCCAGAAAATTAATTAACATCTGAGTATTTCAGACAACCCGTTATCTTTAATGTACTATTCTGATGTCATGAAGCAGCAGTTCGCCACCACTCCACCCCCCTTTTGGATCCCTGTCTATGAGGTAAAGCAGTTTCTGCTGATTGGGAAAGCATCAGAACACAGCAGCATATAATCGTTCATTCGTCTCCAGTGTTCCCATGACAGGAATGTTTCAGTACAAAGGGAGGTGAGAGGCAAGAAGGTTCACACTGGAACAATACAATCTGTCCAATCTAATTGTCCATGTTCTACATATTGATGAACTATCCTCAGGATAGGCCACAATACCAGTTTGATGAGAGTCTGACTCCGGAATCCCCACTGATCAGCTGTTTTTGCCAAGCTGGAAGTAGACAGCTCTGTCATCTATGTAGTGGCCATGTGAGGTTACCCTTTAAAGGGGAATTTCCAACACTTTTTAACTGATAACGCTGAGAATCCTCTGGATAGGTCATCAGTAAATCTGATCAGTGGGGGATCCGACACCCGTGACCTCTGCCGATCAGTTGTCTGAGAAGCCACAGGTGTTTGCAGTAGGCACCGTGGCCTTCTCTCAGCTCACCAAGCATAGTGCCGTCCGATACTGCTGTGCCTGGTATCACCTCATTCAATTTACTGCTAGGGCCGTGTGACTAATGAACATGATGTCACATGGCCTAGGCAAGCTGTGAGAAGGCCGCAGTACTACTATGAGCGCCAGAGCCTCTCAAACAGCTAATCAGGCAGGGTCCAGGAGTCGGACCCCCACCGATCATATACTGGTGACTGGTGTATCCAGGATACAGTAGGTCATCAGTATAAAAGTCTTGAAAACCTCTTTAAAGGGGTATTCCCATCTGAGACAATGGTGGCATATGCTAGGATATGCCCCCTTGTCTGACAGCTGCTGGTCCTAACCTCTGGGACGCTGCACCTACCACCGAGACAGAGTGGGACCGGGGTCCGGCCACCACCAAGAGCTCTCCCCAAAGTAGTGAATTGGGAGCGCACCGCGTTTGGCGTGGGCACTGTTCCCATTCATTTCTTATGGGGCCAATGGAAATTGCTCAGCCAGCCAGCTATTTTCGGCGCCCCCATAGAAACGAATGGAGGTCGACTGCATCCTCCAAAACTTTCGGTACTTCCGTTTTCTGTGTAGGTGTGGTATTCTAGCGATATACCCGCATTGTCTGAAATGGGAAAAACCCCTACAAGACTCATAATTGGGGGAGCTGGGGGTGGGACGCCCATCAATCAGATACTGATGACGTATCATGAGAATTGATCATCAATATCTAGAACCTTGATAACGCCTATAACGTCCAAGGTGTAGTTTAGACATTCCCTTTTTTATAGGCTTTGATATAAATGTGATACATACCTCTCCAAACGGAGTGTAGAACTGGACGATATTGATGTCTTTATCTTGGTTGGTTGTTCTCTGGGATCCAGCCACAGCCAGCACACTGCCGCAGTGATTCCACTGGATGCTCACCACATTCATACCAGTGTCCACCAGAACCGGGTCTGGAAAACCAAAGTGTACGCTGTGTATCGCGTCATACCTCCAATTAAGGCTACTTTCACAACTGCGTTGTTTTTTGCTGTCCGTTTTTGAGATCCGACATGGGATCTCAAAACCACAGCAAAACGCTTCCATTATAATGATACAACTGGCTGCATCCGTTCAGAACCGATCCGGTTGTATTATATCGAAAATATAAATTTGTGTCTGAAAAAAATGGATCCGGCACGTTGACTTACATGGTTTTTGGTGCTGGATCTGGCTTCTTCAGTTACCCATGCCGCATACGAAAATATACTCCGTTCCAGTTAGTTCAGTTTTTTTTCCATTGACAGTTTTTTCCCATGGACATAACTGAAGTGTTGTGCTGCGGTTTTGAAACCCTGTGCTGGATCCGGACAGCACAGCGCAGATATGAAAGTAGCCTGACCAGTAAAGTGATTATAGAGCTCAAGTGTGTACAGTATAATAGTCATTTTTGTAAATACATTATGTAGCAGACTCATGGTGGTCCGTCCTGCGGGTTACTCATCTATCCATTCGGGGAGAAAACATCCTCCTCTTTCCTCCAGGTTCCTGTATCCGATCAGGAAGCCAACATTGTAGGATGTACTGTGATTCTACAGCACTGGTTCCCCTACAGGATATTATTAAATGAGAATTCGGCAGTCCCCGTACATGTCCTAAAATAGTGGTGCCGAACCTATGGCACGGCACTCAGAGCGCTCTCTGTGGGCACCCGCACTGTGGAAAAATCCTAAGGTGTACCAATATGCCTTAGGCTAACTTTCACACTGGCGGCAGGCCTGATCCGGCAGGTGAAGGGTGCTGCCGGATCAGGCCTGCCGCAGTGACATGTGTGGAGCCGGAACCGCGCTCCGGCCCCACACATGTCACACAGTACATACATACACATAACATACACACACATATAGACATACACACACACATACATACTTACTTACATGCTGCCGGCAGGTCCTTCGGAGCGTCGGAGGGACAGGACGGCTCGCACAGGTGACGATTCCCCACAGTGGCCCTCTGCTGGGCGCCTGGTGAATCGTCATCTGTGCGCGCCGTCCTGTCCCTCCGACGCTCCGAAGACCTGCCGGGAGCATGTCAGTAATGTATGTGTGTTTGTATGTCTAATATGTGTGTATGTTTATGTTTTATGTGTATGTCTGTATGTTGTCTATGTGTAGCCGGATCCGTAATGAACTCCATTGAAAGTCAATGGAGGGCGGATCCGGTTTACCATTGTGGTCACACCAGACAGATCCGCCCCCATTGACCTGCATTGGGGGTCATTCCGGATCAGTCTTGGTGCGGATGCCTGGACCGGAGAGCAAACCGCAGCATGCTGCGGTTTGTTCTCCGGTCTGAAGACGGAACGGAATGCTTTCAGGAGCATTCCGTTGTCTTCAGTTCAGTTTTGTCCCCATTGACAATGAATGGGGACAAAACTGAAGCGTTTTTTTCCGGTATTGAGCCCCTATGACGGAACTCAATACCGGAATTTTAAAACGCTAGTGTGAAAGTAGCCTTAGACTCTTCCTGCCATTCATCAGCACAGGGCACACTATGAACAGCACAGGCAGAGCACTGAATGCAGGCAGGATATTATAGCTAAATGATAAAATACACGGAAGACATACTATATTAGACTGTAGTATTCAGGGTAAATTGCCATGTTGGCACTTTGTGATAAATAAGTGTGTTGTATGGTTGCAGTTTCGGCCCTCGGTCTGTAAAAGGTTCATCGTCACTGTCTTAAAATATCAAAAGAAGCCATACTGACTCCTTTTCTCCGCTGTGGCTTCAAGTGTTGCATTTCAGTCCTCCCGTCCACTGACATTATTTTCCTGGCTCTAGCGGTGATGTCAGGTCACTGCGCAGTCATGGAACATCACCGCTGCACCCGGGGAGGACAGGAGCACAGCTCTGGAAGCGGCAGGGAAGAAAAGGGGCAAGTATCATGTCTTGTGTTATTTTAGCACATGCAGAGGACTTGCCTGAGCTTTTGTTTAACTAGGAGAACCCCTTTAAAGGGGTTCCCCAAGTTATACTTATTGATGCCCTATCCTCAGGATAGGTCATCAATATTAGATCGGCGGGGGTCCAACACTGGGACCCCCGCCGATCAGCTGTTTGAAGAGGAGGGGCGCGCTGTTTACATGCTGGCCGTAATGGGGGTAGTGGTGAGTAGGTGTAATTACACCCAAGCCATCTGCATTCATTTCAATGGAAAAAGTGTATGGGAACGAGCCATCCACTGAAATGAATGAGAATGGCTTGGGTGTAATTACAGCTGCTCACCGCTGCGGATGTTTACGGCGAGCAGGTAAACAGTGAAGAGGAGGCAGCGCTGGCACGGCTGATGATAGGTCATCAATAAATATAAATTGGACAACCCCTTTAATTCTGAAGGACTGTCTCTCAGATATTTCATAAATCATACAGAAAAAAAAAGACTTACTTCATCATTCTCGTGTCTCATTATCTGGCACCGCCCATTATCGAAACATATCGCCAGACAGGGGCAATCCGGCTCCACGTAACCTTTACTGCCCGGGTACCAGTGCATGCCAGCAATACTCAGAGGACCAGTCACATTGACCAAACAGCTCAGCACCATTTTCACCTACAGAAAGACAACTCAGGACGGTGAGCCTGGTCAAGGGATGACCCGAGAACGTCTTCTCATTCAGCAGAACTTACAATGAAGTTGCCCTGATTGTCATAGAGATGGATTTCTCCATTTGCCATCCCGAAAAGAAGAATTTTGCTGTCCGGCGACCACGCAACATGGCACAGCTGTATGCCTTTCAGTTCCTTGCCCCAGATACGATTGCCTAGAAAATACCAACGATACGTGAAATTGTTAGAATGAAGCTTATGTCATAAACACGATGAACAACAGCCTGTAATAAGATTCAGAAGCTGGCTGTGACAACATTCTTAAAGGGGAAAACTGGGAGTTAAAGGGGGGCTTGGCCAAACCTGTAATGGGCAGTTTACTTACTGGCCTCATGGCACTGGCTCCCTGCTCCTTTCCTTCCCGACCTGTCATGCTCTTCTGGGCTCCCTCGGTTTGACAGCGCCGCAGCCAATCACTGCCAGATCCCCTTGTGTCATGTGACCATTTGTCAAGATGTAAGGAAAGCCAGTCACTGCTGCGGAAAGTGATTGGCTGCTGCGATGTCAAACTGAATGTTTACAGCGAGGGAGCCCAGCACGGCATTGCAGGCCTGGAGGAGAAGGAACGAGGAGCCAATGTTGGGAACTAGGTAAGTAATCTTGTGCTGGCAAAAGGGCTCAGAACCATCAAGGAATGGACCTCATGAGACATCTGCAGGTGTCCTGTGGCACCTGGCACCAAGATGTCAGCAGCAGATCCTATAAAGGGGCAATCACACGAAAAATATTCTACAATTTTCAAGCCAGCACCTGGATCTGAATACTTTTGTAATTAAATGTAATTAAAAATTTTGCATAGCCACTGAGTTATTCAATAAAATGTATCTGTATAGCGCCACCTGCTGTTTGCTCTTTTTCTTATTTCTTTGACCTGCTCACTGAGAAGGCCGCACATCCTCAGTTTCATCCTTCAACCGCCCCCTGAGCTGTGATAGGGAGAGCATGGACACGCCTCCTGAGCTGTGATAGGGAGAGCATGGACACTCCTCCTGAGCTGTGATAGGGGGAGCTGAGACACGCCCCCTGAGCTTCAGCAGAAAAGACACTCCCCTTGAGCTGTCAGCTTGTTATAAATCTAGCAGAGCAATGAATGTGGAGATCTCTGGATCCATGTGAGGTTCTAGCTTTGTTAGAAAGAGATTGTCATGTACTATATGATGTCTGATTTCCATTTTTTCCATTATTCATGGGATAACCCCTTTAAGTCTTGCAAGCTGCGAGGTGTTCCAAATATCTGGAGACATGTCATCTCCTTGATCTTTTTGTCGTGTTCCTCAGACCATTCATGAACAATGTTTGCAGTGTAACCAGAGCATTTTTTTGCTGAAAGAAGCCACTGCCATTGGGTGGGGGCACCGCTGACATGAAGGGGGAGGGGGTACTTGTCTGTACAAGGCTCAGGTAGGTGGTACATGTCTCATCCACATGAATGCCTGGACCCAAAGTTTCCAACATTACCCAAAACATCACACTGCCATTGTCTGCTTGTCTTCTTGCCATAGTACATTCTGGTGCCATCTCTTCTCCAGGTAAGAGCCGCCCTCTTCCATCGCTCCACGGTATAGTCCTGATGCTCACATGTCCATTGCAGAAACTTTCACCGGGTGACAGGGTCAGTATGAGCACTCTGACCACCCCCTTATACATGAAACTGTAATGCCCTCTGGGTTCTGACATCTTTCTATTATGGTCAGCAGTAACTTTTTTAACAATTTGCTCTACAGTAGCGTTTCTGTGGGATCTAATAGGCAGATTAACCCTTTCTCCAGACATAAATTAAGCAGCTTTGCGTCCCCATGACCCTTCGGGGGTTCTCTGGTTGTTCTTCCTTGGATGACTTTTGGTACATAGGTACTAACCACTGCTTACCAGGAACACCCCCAAGACCTGCTGTTGCAGATGCTCTGACCCAGTCGTCTATTCACTATTCAGGTCCTTACACTTGGCCATTTGTCCTGCTTCCAACACATGAACTTCAAGAACTGACTGATCACTTGCTCCCCACAATATACCTCATGTCTTCACAGGTGCCGATGTCAGAAGATTTAATGACTGGCTGATCGATGTATAACCCATTGCTTACCCCGCTAACTGTTTTGCCACAGTGGAGCTCCAGCAGTGGGAAAAGTAGCTACCTTGAGGGGGGAGGGCTGCTTTAGATGCTGCTACCTTCTGAATAGTAGCAGCTAGAAACATGCAACTGATCTCATTTGAAAGCAGACATTCCAAGCTTTCATACAATACCAAAATGACAGCAATATGTTCAGGACAGAGAAAGATATCACTGATAGAAATCGGGATGCTGTGAATGCAGCTGAAAATGAAAGTAACAACAGGTTTCACTTGCGATTATTCCCGACTTGATTTCTAACAGTGATTTCTCCTCTGTAGCTTGGTCTTTAGCTGTCTTGAATGAAAGCCTGGACTGTCAGCTTTCATACAAGACCAGTTGCATGTTTCTAGCTGCTACCATTGAGGAGATATCACCATCTAAAGCAGCCCTCCCCCCTCCAGTTAGCTACTTTTCACACTGCCAGAGCTGGACTCCGGCAAAACAGTTAGGAGGTTAAAGAGCGCCAAATTATTCCGTATCTCTGTGCATAGGGTGCAATCATTCACATTGGTCCCTGTTATAGGTGGTGCATGGGAGGAAAGCAGAGAACTTGGAGGATCTTGTTTTTAGGACCTCTCTGAAACTTGGTATAGAAGCTGACGGATCCACATGGGGATAGATATGTACTAAAGGCAGATGCCATGTATCACCAAGCATGAAGGATATAAGATATCAGCTGAATGTTACTGATAGGTGGAGCCGTGTCTCATCCTAGAAAAAGCGTCCACAGCAATACAAGAGTACGATGTTAGAAAGAGGTCCTTACCGTCCACTGACCCGACGATGACAGCCCCGTCCTCATACACAATGCAGATCTTCTGACCGTCCGCGTTCCAGCTCATGCTGCGCACTACAGATTTGTTTCTGTTGTTGATCATCTCTTCGTACCATGAGCCTAAAAAAAGACAGGTGACACACCGAAATTAGGCAAGAGCATGGATCCCATGAGACCAGGAAGATGGACAGTTCAATTCCTGTAAGATATGGATGAAAGACAGGCTGGCAACTGCAATGCAGAACAACACCAAGTCTTATGGGCTGTGCGTACCTGACCGTGACGGGATGAATTAGTGAGCAATTTAAAGTCCTATCATTCAAACGCTGAACACTGAGCCTAGCATCCAGCTGAAAATGACATTTGGGTAGTGTCACACCAGTAGAGTCCTTTTCAGCTGGATTCTAGGCTCAGTATATGTCTCCTAACCACTGGTTCTTACAGCTGCACAGTGGCCACTACTCGAACCCTTTCTCGACCCATTCCTGTGCTCTATTGAATCCCATACATATGATCAGCTATACAGTAAATGAAGCATAATGTACTCAGTAGGATTACCTTTGTACAGCATCCAGACAATGATAAGCCCATTCTGATCACTTGTGGTCAGTTTTTGAAAATGTTCATTCCATGTCACCACTTGCACAGATCCTGGAGGAGAAATCTGGCATTAATAAGACTTAGCGCATCAATTCTCTTCTTGCATCAGGACGCTGTCAGGCCCACAATCACCGCCATACGACATATATCTCCAGACACACACACACGAAGAAATGTTAGCAGGTCGTTTTATATTATCTTTACATGTAGTAGCCCTTCAATATACCCTGAGCTGAGGCAGCCACAGAAGTGAATCGATATCTATTCACTGCAACTATCCAGCTGACCATGGCTCTCCAACATGGACGGCTCTTTGACGATCTATCAGGTATCAATATCAGCTCGGTGACAGTCGAACACCCAGCACCCCCACCGATCAGCTGTTCACTGCAGCCGTGGTTCTAAGAAGCACTCAGGATGTGGAGCAGGAACACCGCAGATACACGCACCGTGTAGTGACCGTTCTCTGGCCTAGTGAATAGCAGTGAGTACTGGTGGACGTCCACAACACGGCGGCGAGCGCTGCACAGTTTACTTCCTGGAATCATGGCTGCAGGTTACGACTGATCGGTGGAGTGCTGGGAGTTGTACCCACCAAACTCATATTAATGACCTACTCTATGGACAGGTCATCAATATACTTTTTAAGGCTACTTTCGCATCTGCGTTTTCCTTTCTGGTTTTGAAATCCGGCATAGGGTCTCAAAACCACAGCAAAACGTAACCGTTTGAATAATACAAACAGCTGCGTCCGTTCAGAACAGATCCGGCTGTATTATATCGAAAATGAACATGACGGATCTGGCACTAAAACCAATGGTTAATGGGTGCCGGACACGGTTTTTTTGTGTCCGAAAAAAAACGGATCCAGCACCACTGACTTACATAACCTCTTTACCACAATGAAAGCGCTCATTGCCCATGGCCCTTCCACTGCCCCCCCTCTTGCCCCTACCTGGTGCTGCCTGAGGAGATCTCCTCACCTGGCCTCATAGGTGGTGCACCCCTGATAGTAACCCAGGGAGGGATATGAAGACATCAGTGCTACACAGAAAGAACTACGTAGTAATATCTCGGCATCTTGTAGACAGTGCCTGAAGAAATCTTGGAGGAGAGTATGGCATCTGTAACAAGTTACACCATAGCCCCCAGACTATCAAACTTAAAGGGAACCTGTCATCTCCGAAACACCCCCTAAACTAGAGTAAGCGGTGTATAGTGTAAGTGATGCTGAAATCCGAATATGTAATTTTTATCTTCATAACTCACTTCCATTCCCGACGCTGTGCTCCCACAAACCAGCAGTAAAATGCACTCAGTGGACTCCATTGCTCACTCACATAATGGAGAGGACTCAAAGAAGAGTCCAGTCAATGCATTTTACTGCTGGTTTGTGGGAACACAACATCAGAATGGAAGTGAGTATGAAGATAAAACTTACATATTCGGATTCAGCATCACTTACACTGTACAACACTTACTCTAGTTCAGGGGGTGTTTCGGAGATGACAGGTTCCCTTTAAAGGGGTTTTCTAGTTATAATGATTTGTAAGCCTAGCTGCTGAGACAGAAGATTCATACTTTCCTGCTCCACACCTCTCCAGTCCTCCGCACTGCCATCTTCCGGTTCCCACACTGTTTACATCCTGTGGTGCAAGGGCATGGTCACCTGCACCGCTCCAGCCAATGACTGGTCTCAACGGTGACTTGATGCGTGTGGCCACATCACTGCTCATGCAGTCATTGGCTGGAGTGGTGCATGTGACCATGCCCTAGCACCACGGGATGTAAACATTGCAGGAACCTGAAGATGGAGGCAGCGGAGGACTGGAGCGGTGTGGAGCAGGGAAGTATGAACCTTCTGTCTCAGCAGCTAGGCTGCGGGTACTTGCTTAAAGAAGAACTCCCGACAAACATTTTATTCCATGTCCTGCTAGAAATGTACATGATGTAATCTGTAGTGAATGTCATTTTCTTACCAGTGTCTGAATTTTTGACTTCTATCATTCCTGAAGTTTCTTATCTGTGTCATGTGACCAGCAATTAGACCCCACCAACTCACACATAGACTTATGTGTGGACAGGAAGTCTAATTCTCTATGTATTCCTATGAAACTGAAAGTGAGGCTCCCATAGGAATGAATAGAGCAGTGACTGCTTCCTGTCCTGGGTCAGTTGGAGTCAGGGAGTTGGTCACATGACCAAGCTACAATAAGAAAAGAGGTTTTACTCACAATTACATTCTCTGATAAGAAGATTACATTCACTATAGATTATATCATGCACCTTTCTAACAGGTCAAAGAATAAGAGTTCTTCTTCAAAAATCATTATAACCAGAAAACCCCTTTAAGTTTTATAGTCTGGGGGCTATGGTGTAACTTGTTACAGACGCCGCACTCTCCTCTCAGGCTGCAGACATTTGCTTAAAAATCATTATAACCAAAAAACCCCTTTAAGAGGTGACTAAGCCGCATATGGTATAATCTGATTAATCGGTCATCAATAACTCAGTCCCAGAAAACGGCGTTTTCCTGGAACAACATTTTGGACCAGGTCATACGATCTATCCAAGTGAAAAGATCCTCTGTCCCATGACTTACCGCTGTGTCCCTCAAGGGTCTGATTCATGGAGAGATTACTGGGGGCGGCGAGACCTTTCAGCTTGGCATCATCTGTGAAGAAAAATCATACGCTTAGGCAAAACAAATTCGGTAATAGATTTCAATCTAAATATTATTATTATTTTTAAAGCATAAATCAACTATAAACAGCAGAAAAAAAAAGTTCACATAAGAAACAATAATGGAGTTACTGAGGAATTCAGGTTTTTTTTTTACTTTTTTTTTTTTTAATGAAACTGACCCAAAGTTACCCCGGGGCGATGACACAGAAGAACAGCTCCATAATACCACAGAGCCTCCCTTTTCTCCTCGCCCCGGGCTATATGACACAGAGGCTTTCCACCGCTCACCGTGCATCGCTAATAATAAAGCGTCATCTATTCCCATAATACGGCTCATTGTGCACAGCCCTGAGCTCAGAGGTTTAAAGGGGTTTCCTAGGCCATCAACATGATACTGGTGGGGGTCCGATTCCCGGCAAACCCGCCGATCAGCTGATTGAAGGAGCCCTGCGCTAGACATTTAGTATTGGCTTTGCCTGGTATCAGGGTCGGACTGGTCATAGACCCTACAGAGACATTTCCCGATCGGCTGATGTCCTGACGGTCACCCGAGTCCTCCTCATAGCCGCTGTCCAGGTACATAACGATCTGATGCTCTTAGCATTAAAGGGTTATTCCCATCATAGACAATGGGGGCATATCGCTAGGTTTTCCCGGGGTCCGGCCACCAACAGGCGCTGCTCCCAGGGGCAGTATATTGTGCTGCACTGTGGTATTTGGTTCTGCTGGGGCAGTATATTGTGCTGCACTGTGGTATCTGGTTCTGTTGGGGCAGTATATTGTGCTGCACTGTGGTATCTGGTTCTGCTGGGGCAGTATATTGTGCTGTACTGTGGTATCTGGTTCTGCTGGGGCAGTATATTGTGCTGCACTGTGGTATCTGGTTCTGTTGGGGCAGTATATTGTGCTGCACTGTGGTATCTGGTTCTGCTGGGGCAGTATATTGTGCTGCACTGCGGTATTTGGTTCTGCTGGGGCAGTATATTGTGCTGCACTGTGTTATCTGGTTCTGCTGGGCAGTATATTGTGCTGCACTGTGGTATCTGGTTCTGTTGGGGCAGTATATTGTGCTGCACTGTGGTATCTGGTTCTGCTGGGGCAGTATATTGTGCTGCACTGCGGTATTTGGTTCTGCTGGGGCAGTATATTGTGCTGCACTGTGGTATATGGTTCTGCTGGGGCAGTATATTGTGCTGCACTGTGGTATATGGTTCTGCTGGGGCAGTATATTGTGCTGCACTGTGGTATCTGGTTCTGCTGGGCAGTATATTGTGCTGCACTGTGGTATATGGTTCTGCTGGGGCAGTATATTGTGCTGCACTGTGGTATTTGGTTCTGTTGGGGCAGTATATTGTGCTGCACTGCGGTATTTGGTTCTGTTGGGGCAGTATATTGTGCTGCACTGCGGTATCTGGTGCTGCTGGGGCAGTATATTGTGCTGCACTGCGGTATTTGGTTCTGCTGGGGCAGTATATTGTGCTGCACTGTGGTATCTGGTTCTGCTGGGGCAGTATATTGTGCTGCACTGTGGTATATGGTTCTGCTGGGGCAGTATATTGTGCTGCACTGTGGTATTTGGTTCTGCTGGGGCAGTATATTGTGCTGCACTGTGGTATCTGGTTCTGCTGGGGCATTATATTGTGCTGCACTGTGGTATATGGTTCTGCTGGGGCAGTATATTGTGCTGCACTGTGGTATTTGGTTCTGCTGGGGCAGTATATTGTGCTGCACTGTGGTATCTGGTTCCGCTGGGGCAGTATATTGTGCTGCACTGTGGTATATGGTTCTGTTGGGGCAGTATATTGTGCTGCACTGTGGTATCTGGTGCTGCTGGGGCAGTATATTGTGCTGCACTGTGGTATCTGGTGCTGCTGGGGCAGTATATTGTGCTGCACTGTGGTATCTGGTTCTGCTGGGGAAGTATATTGTGCTGCACTGTGGTATCTGGTTCTGCTGGGGCAGTATATTGTGCTGCACTGTGGTATCTGGTTCTGCTGGGGCATTATATTGTGCTGCACTGTGGTATATGGTTCTGCTGGGGCAGTATATTGTGCTGCACTGTGGTATCTGGTTCTGCTGGGGCAGTATATTGTGCTGCACTGTGGTATCTGGTTCTGCTGGGGCATTATATTGTGCTGTACTGTGGTATATGGTTCTGCTGGGGAAGTATATTGTGCTGCAACTGTGGTATCTGGTTCTGCTGCGGCAGTATATTGTGCTGTACTGTGGTATCTGGTTCTGCTGGGGCAGTATATTGTGCTGCACTGTGGTATTAGGTTCTGCTGGGGCAGTATATTGTGCTGCACTGTGGTATCTGGTTCTGCTGGGGCAGTATATTGTCCTGCACTGAGGTATTTGGTTCTGCTGGAGCAGTATATTCTGCTGCACTGTTGCATTTAGTTCTGCTGGCGCAGTATATTGTGCTGCACTGTGGTATTAGGTTCTGCTGGGGCAGTATATTGTGCTGTACTGTGGTATTTGGGTCTGCTAGGGCAGTATATTGTGCTGTATTGTGGTATTAGGTTCTGCTGGGGCAGTATATTGTGCTGTACTGTGGTATTTGGTTCTGCTAGGGCAGTATATTGTGCTGTATTGTGGTATTTGGTTCTGCTGGGGCAGTATATTGTGCTGTATTGTGGTATTTGGTTCTGCTAGGGCAGTATATTGTGCTGTATTGTGGTATCTGGTTCTGTTGGGGCAGTATATTGTGCTGTATTGTGGTATTTGGTTCTGCTAGGGCAGTATATTGTGGTATTAGGTTCTGCTGGGGCAGTATATTGTGCTGTACTGTGGTATTTGGTTCTGCTAGGGCAGTATATTGTGCTGTATTGTGGTATTTGGTTCTGCTGGGGCAGTATATTGTGCTGTATTGTGGTATTTGGTTCTGCTAGGGCAGTATATTGTGCTGTATTGTGGTATTAGGTTCTGCTGGGGCAGTATATTGTGCTGCACTGTGGTATCTGGTTCTGCTGGGGCAGTATATTGTGCTGCACCGTGGTATCTGGTTCTGTTGGGGCAGTATATTGTGCTGTATTGTGGTATTTGGTTCTGCTAGGGCAGTATATTGTGGTATTAGGTTCTGCTGGGGCAGTATATTGTGCTGTACTGTGGTATTTGGTTCTGCTAGGGCAGTATATTGTGGTATTAGGTTCTGCTGGGGCAGTATATTGTGCTGTACTGTGGTATTTGGTTCTGCTGGGGCAGTATATTGTGGTATTAGGTTTCTGCTGGGGCAGTATATTGTGCTGTACTGTGGTATTTGGTTCTGCTAGGGCAGTATATTGTGGTATTAGGTTCTGCTGGGGCAGTATATTGTGCTGTACTGTGGTATTTGGTTCTGCTAGGGCAGTATATTGTGCTGCACTGTGGTATCTGGTTCTGCTGGGGCAGTATATTGTGCTGCACAGTATTGCTGACCCGGCCTACTTCTCTTGTCCCTGTCTACCTGTGTTGCCTCTTGCTTCCATCAATGTGGACTCGCCTACAACATGAGGCCACTTTTAGTTTTTCTTTCCGGGGCCACTTTAAGATCCCCGTTCACCCCTGCCTAGGATTGCAGGTCACGTCCATTCACTTGAGAGGGACTGGGCTGCAGAGAGGTGCAGTACCAGACACGGCCACTACAAAACATATAGCGCTGTGCCTGGTAGATCCTTTCAGACAAGCCAGTTTCACGCTCCGGACTCGCAGTGCAGCTCCCGTCCTGACCTCCCAGTACTGCCAGGGTCGCATAGCATTATATTGATTTATGATTCTATGTAACCCTTAGAGGTCTGGAATGTATTGGATACACTGACATAATGCTGTCACTGTTATCCAATACATTTCAGGACTATAAGGGTTACATAGCATCATAAATTAATATAATGCTATGCGACCCTGGCAGTGTTGGGAGGTCAGGACAGGAACTGCACTGCGAGTCCAGAGCGTGACACTTGCTTGTCTGAAAGCGGCCTAATTCCTTGCAGGGTCTGTATATCCCGGGTTTAGGAGTCTGGAGGGTGTGCGACCCCTGTCAGTACTGGGAGGTCAGGATGGGAGCGGCACTGGGAGTCCAGAGCGTGACACTCGCTCATCTGAAAGCAGCCTAATTCCGTGCAGGGTCTGTATATCCAGTGAGTCTGGGGGGTGGTCCAAATCTGTGATTGACAGCACACATGCAGGGAGGGATGTCAAGACCAGAATAATCAGGGGTTAAATGAATAAATTACAAATTATACTGAGTACAAAATGATATATTGATCTGGTCAGGGTGTGGTTGATTCCCCTTTATACGTATGGTCCATGCCTAGCGCTGAATGAGTGCACGAGGCTTGGATGATGAGAGTGGATGTGCACCTCTGCAAAAATGGAGTGATCCCATCAGGAAGAACAAGTCAACGCCTTCATCTCCTGAGGAACCTGGTTATCTCCAGAGCCCCAACACGGATATGACCAGAAGGTCTAAAAATATTGACTTTTCTAGAGCGGCCTACAAAAAGGAAGCCTCAATGACGCGTCTCCCTGAAGGTAATCATCAGCCTTCTGAAGAAAAGCTGAAGGACCCGCTTTGTGTCCACGTCCTGGCATCTGCTCCTATAAGCAGCCCCGGCAGACAGGTAGCTGCTGTTTTAGAAACTGAGATTAAGTAAACTGAAACGCGTCCAAAAGTGAAGTGTAGTGAAGAACGCCTTTATTTACCGGTCTGCATTTCCAGTTTCAGGACCTTGAGGAGCCCCGATTCTCCCCCGCAGGCGATGTAACCCTGGTCTTTGTTCCACGATATGCATTTCAGGCGGATGTTGTTGGGAATGGCGATCTAAGAGGAGACAGAGGAAGACACTGAGACATCTCATCCACCAGCTCCAGGAGGTCTGGGAACATCTTCACATATACATAGAAAACCTGAGATATAAACTGAAGAATATGACGCCCAATTCTCCACAGACAGAAGACACCAAGCATGTGGTGAACATGTCGCCCGTCACGGCACACTTAGGAGCGCCTTCATGCAATTTTGCATCAGATGATAATGTTTTATTTAAAAAAATCATGTTTCTGGGTAAAATCTGAACCATACAAATCCAGAGATGCAAAATACTCCTAAAAAATAAAAAGCTCAGCATGCGCGGAAATCATACATGTCAACTATGACTAACTTTTTACTGGGAAATGAAAAAAAATGACTCCCATAAGAGGGTTGTCTCACTCCAGTAAGTGGCATTTATCATGTAGAGAAAGTTATTACAAGGCACTTACTAATGTATTGTGATTATCCATATTGCTTCCTTTGCTGGCTGGATTCATTTTTTCCTTCACATTATACACTGCTCGTTTCCATGGTTACGACCACCCTGCAATCCATCAGTGGTGGTCGTGCTTGCACACTATAGGAAAAAGCACTGGCTTCTTTGGTGGCTTGGACTGTGGGAGCTCACATAGGCTGGCGCCTTTGCCTATATTGTGCAAGCACGACCACCAATGCTGGATTGCAGGGTGCTCTGTAACCATGGAAACCAACAGTGTATAATGTGAAGGAAAAATGAATCCAGCCAGCAAAGGAAGCAATATGGACAATCACAATACATTAGTAAGTGCCTTGTAATAACGTTCTCTACATGATAAATGCCACTTGCTAAAATGAAACAACCCCTTTAAATGTAAAAATACTGCATTTGATTCTTTAGTTTTTAACATGATTTTTATTTGCTTTTTTTTACATTTTTTCATCCCATTATAGGATTTTATTAGTTATTAAAGAGATTGTCTGACTAAAAAGTAAGATCCTCTGTCATGTCAATAGGATATGCCCTAAATGTCCAATAGGTCAGGGTGCCACCTCTAGAACCCGCTCGTATCTCAAAGGCAGGGCCTGGACGTGAATTAATGGGGTAATCAGAGACTAAATCAGACCTCCAGACGTGGCCGACCCGCGGTGGTGATAATACCGAGCTGGTCCCCGCCACTGGATTCAGTCTATGTGGCTCCTGGGCCAACACTTTCGCTCCCCCAACATCCATTGACGGGGGACACGTGACCACTGCAGCCAATCAATCCCTTTGAGTCGCGTCAAGACTCCATTAACCCCTGACGATGCCGGATAATGGTGATACATCGGGGAGCTTATCATTTTAGCAGCGGTCTACCTGGCTCCAACAACTACTGGTGGGAACACAGTGGGTGCCCTACTAGCGGCCAAGGCAGAGGTCAATGACGCTGGTGGGAACACATCAGGCGTCCTGCACCTAAAACCCCATTAGGACCAGTTCAGCCCTCTCTGGCCAGAACGCTCCAGGCGCCCTACACTAACAGCCAAGGCAGACAGCAGCGAGTTTCTGAATCAACGGGAACACTATAGCACCCTACATCTACAGCCCCCTTTTAAGTTAAAGGCTATGGACACCTTTGGGTGCAATTATTTCTTTATTATTATTGCGTTGTACTCATTTTGTGCTAAAAATCACTTTTTCAAATGATTTTTATAAAGAATGTTGAACCCTTTTCTTTGTACAGCCCTGAGATTCTCTAGTAGCAGGTTCTGTGTTTTCACTGTGTTTCGTCAGGCAGCTCAGCTGATGGCTGATCTCTGACCTTATCAACACTCATTATAACTTAATTCTTCTCTTACTGATAAGAATGTGGCTTAAAGGGTTATTCTCATTTTAAACAATGGGGGCATATCGCTAGGATATGCCCCCATTGTCTTATAGGTGCAGGTCCCACCGCTGGGACCCGCACCTATATCCAGAACGGAGCCCCCGAATTGAATGAGGGCGCACTGCGCATGCGCAGCCGCCCTCCATTCATTTCTATGGGGCTGCCGAAAATAGGCAAGCGCTGTCTCGGCTACTTCCTCAGCTCCATAGAAATATATGGGAGCGGTGGCCGCGCTTGCGAGCTGCGCTCCCATTCATTTCTATGAGCGCAGCGGGAAGCTGCGCCTGGTGGTGGCCGGACCCCCGGAAACCCGGGGTCCTCCAGGCGCAGCGCTCCCCGCTCCGTTTCTGGATATAGGTGCGGGTCCTAGCGGTAGGACCCGCACCTATAAGACAATGGGGGCATATCCTAGCGATATGCCCTCCTTGTCTAAGATGAGAATACCCCTTTAACAGGATATTTACACCTTCAGGGGCGTTTTTTTATGATTGCATGTTACTCATTTTTGGCTACAAATCAAGGCCTTTATCAAAAATATTGAATTGTTCTGTCACAAAAGGTTAACAGTTTTTCTAGCTGTGTGACTGGTACTTTCACTTTGTGCCGGTCATCTAATAACTACAAAGAGGTCATAAACACTTATTTAAGCCACATTCTTATCAGTAAGATAAGAACTGAGCTGTAATGAGTGTTTATAATGTCAGAGAGCAGAGATAAGGAGCCCGTCTGCTCCTGGTCTGACGGAAAAGATAGAAAATGTACTACTAAGGGTGCTACTAGAGCATCTCAGCTCTGTAGAGAAAAAAAGGGCTCCAAATTTTTCATAAAGACCCCTTTAAAAATTATTTTTAGCTCAAAATGAGTACAATGCACTAATAAAAAAATGTCCCCCAAAGGTGTACTTAGTAATTTAGAGATAAAGGTTATTAGATGACCGGCACAAAGTGAAAGTACCAGTCACACAGCTTAACAGTTAACCCTTTGTGGCAGAACGTCTGAATGCTTTTAATAAAGACAAAATGAAAAAAAAAAAAAAAAGATTTTTAGTCCAAAATGAGTAAAATGCGATCATTAAAAAAAAAGTAAATAGAAATCTCTGCTGAAGGTGTACGTAGCCTATTGTTATACTCAGTCAGAAATAGTGCATCATTCAGATACAACAGATAATGTAGGAGCGAAATAAGCCTACTGAACGGTTACTATAAGGTTCCTGCTCCAGATATACGGCTGAGGCGTCTCCAATACATCTAATGTCTGTGGTAATTATTACCAGGAGCAGATACACTGATTCCATATTGTGTCCCCGTCCGGATGACGTGGGCATAGAATAATTACACAGGATAAGGGATAACTAACTGAACGGATTTTGGGTCTGACCGCTCAGACACCGACCGATCCCGAGTACAGGGGTCCCTACTGAACACGCACACTGTTGCTGCATTCATTCTCTATGGGACTGCCGGAGATAGCGGAGTACAATGCTGGACTATTTTCAGCGGTACCATAAAGAACGAATAGATTGCTGCTCCATCAGGTGGGGGAACAGAACCCCGGTTCTCAGGATCGGCGGGGGTCCCAGTCGTCAGGACCCTACGGCTCAGTTAGTTATACTCTGTCTTGTGCATAGGGAATGACTTTAAAACTTGTCAAAACCCCTTTAAAAAGGACCCGTCACCTCTCCTGACACGTCTGTATTAATAGCTTCATGCATTCCCCACGTACTAACAATTCTGGAACATCTATTCTTATGTCTCTATGTTGTGTCATTCCTTTATTATTTCTACTAGAAGTTATGAATGAATTACTAGCAGTCTGCAGTAAGGGTACAGAGGGGTGGTGACCAGTTGGGGGGGTGTACCTGCACAGTGTGAAAATGGCAGCACTGATTGGCTAGAGTCAGACTGTGCAGGTACACCCCCCCCCCCCCCCCCAACTGGTCACCTCCCCTCTGTTCCCTTACTGAAGGCAAATAGCAATTCATTCATAACGTCTAGTGCAAATAATAAAGGAATGACACAACATAGAGACATAAGAATAGATGTTCCAGAATTGTTATTACATGGGGAATGCTGAGGCTATTACACCAGTCATGTCAGGAGTGGGGACAGGTCCTCTTTAAGCTCCGAAAAGTCATATTAAAAATGAAATGTCAGATCTGCAACTGCCCCCTCTCCTCCTCCAGACTGAAGAGGAAGGGGGGCTGCTTTATCTGCTTATATCTCTGCTCTGGTAGCAGCTAGAGTTATGGGGCATTCCAAGCTTTCAACAATACTAGAATGACAGCATTATCTTCACTACATGGGGTCTTTAATAGGGTCTGTCTGGGTTCCATTGGAGTTTCCGTAATTTTGATGACAAGGATAGTGCTGAGTTCTGCACAACTGAAACCCCAGTGAAAGAACCCAAATGTGAACAGAGATCAAGGTTTGCTTACTGCTGACCTTTATTCATTCAATAGGGTCAGATGCCCACATCAGTCCCCTAAAACGCCACAACTATATGTCAATAATATGAGCTGTGACATCACTGTCTGCCATCATGTGACCACAGGTGAATAACATAAAAGCTGTGATGTCACCGTCAGCAGTCATACGACTATAGGTAAACAATATAAGAAATATGATATCACTTTCAGGAGTCATGTCACCATATGTAAACAATACATGAGAAGTGATGTCACCATCAGCAGTCATGTGACCACAGGTAAGTCATACATAAATTGTGACGTCACCTTCAGCAGTCCTGTGACCATACGTCAATAGTATCTGAGCGGTGACATCTCTTTCAGCAGTCATCTGACCATATATAAATAACATGAGTTGTGATGTCACCGTCAGCAGTCATCTGACCATATATAAATAACATGAGTTGTGATGTCACCGTCAGCAGTCATGTGACCATCTCTCAATAACATGAGTTGTGATGTCACTGTCGGCAGTCATGTGACCATCTCTCAATAACATGAGTTGTGATGTCACTGTCGGCAGTCATGTGACCATCTCTCAATAACATGAGTTGTGATGTCACCGTCGGCAGTCATGTGACCATCTCTCAATAACTGAGTTGTGATGTCACCGTCAGCAGTCATGTGACCATCTCTCAATAACATGAGTTGTGACGTCACCGTCGGCAGTCATGTGACCATCTCTCAATAACATGAGTTGTGATGTCACCGTCGGCAGTCATGTGACCATCTCTCAATAACATGCGTTGTGATGTCACCGTCGGCAGTCATGTGACCATCTCTCAATAACATGAGTTGTGATGTCACCGTCAGCAGTCATGTGACCATCTCTCAATAACATGAGTTGTAATGTCACTGTCGGCAGACCCCTGCACTGTCACAGAACAGGCTGGCAGGATTATATAGCTCATGGATTCATATTGATTGCTGTGGCCCCTTCACTCACTGTTGGGGCCCCACTGACGCCATAAAACTGCAGCTAAGCATGGCACCTGTGACACGTACAATGGCAGCCATACTGCAAATCACCCAGCTTTCTAGGCTACAGATAGAACATCACTGTCCTGACAGGTCTTTATAGAATTAAACTGTAAGACTTAATATAGCACTACAAGTCCCAGCAAGGCAGCATATAACCCGTGTACACAGAACAGCATGGAAGCCTCTAGCTCCAGCTGCGATCCCCATCTCATGGATGCCGGACGAGAGGCGGGAGAGCCACTCACCTTCTTACTCAGATATATGAACATGTTATTGCCGGTGCACGGGATCACAATGGAAAATCCAGAACGGCTACCAGGTAACTAAGATGCCAAGTTCTCCCGTTTCTAGGCAACCAAGAGCCCCGGCCATCAGTGCTGACGTCACTTCCTGTTCTGAAACGGCGAGCTTCTTACTTCTCAGCCTTCTAGTGCTTACAAGAAGCTAGAGGCCAAAATGTATGTTTACATTTGTCTCCGGTACAGCCGATGAACAGAAGAGCCGCCATGTTTATGAAGACCAAAGTCTTTCCGTGATTGTCTCCTCGGGGTCTATAGCTATCATTAAGAACTGTCACTGTGGACAAAGAGTTCTAAGCCGTCCCAGACAAAAATGGTGTCCCAATAAATATAGCCAGAACAATCTCATGGTGCCCATAGGGTGACGTTGGTGAACCATTACGGTGCAAGAGCATACGATAAATAGTTGTAGGGAGGCAGTGAAGAGTTTTCATTAGGCTAGGGCTACACGGCGACAGTTGTCGCGCGTCACCCGTCGCAGCCAGGATGCCTGAGTAGCGGGGATCCCATAGAAATGAATCGTGTTGGATTTCTTGCGACTGCCGCGGCGATCCCATTCATCTCCATGGGATCCCCGCTACTCAGGGATCCTGGCTGCGACGGGTCCTACTGGTGCTCTATGTAAACGGTGCCTTAGTCTGTGCCCCAGGACAGGGGTACCAGATTCACGAACATGGCGCGTGCCCTGTTGATGAAAAACAACGCCAAGTCATCCCACCGTGGGTTATTTTTTTATCACTTTTCTAGTCCCATCCAATTTTCCTTTCACATTCGTATACGTAAGAAAAAGTGCCACAGCGACTTTTTAACCCATTAAGGACCAATTCAATTTTGGAGGCAACATTTTTTCGTTTTTTTCTTCATCCCACCTTCTAATTATATATTTTTTTTCTGGAGACATAGCTCAGAAGGCTTGATTTTTTTTTTCATGAAGAGTTGAATTTCTTAATGGCATGCAAAACATAATTCTGCTATGATTTTTTAGGTTTCCCTTTCACAGCATTCACCGTGGACAGATGTTATTGGCAGGGGAAGCTGGTCGAATCCAACTGAACGGCTGACCATGCAATATATGGACAGGACGGGTACACCAGAATGGAAGCTGTTCTTACTTTGGGACTTTGGCCTCTGGCTCATAGAAGGGGGTGTCATGCAGTGGACCGACCCTGTAACATCCATGTGTCCTTACACATGCCACATACACTATATGGAGAAAAGTATTGACACACCTACATGTTACACCTACAGAGGCTTTTATGACGTCCCATCCTAAATCCATAGGTATTAATATGGAGTTAGTGCCCCCATTTGTAGCTAAAACATCTTACACTCTTCCCACTCTGGGAAGAAGTTCTACGAGATTGATGAGTGTGTCTGTGGGAAATCTTTGCCCATCCTAAAGAGCATTTCATATTTCACAACTAAATTTGGGGCATATAAGCCCTTCCCCAGGAACACCCCAAACCCACAGAGACAACTGACTTATAGGTGGGGTTTACATTAGCCCCGCCCATTTCTGGCCCAGGATAGCCTCAATTTGTCAGGACTTTCTCAGAGACAGTCCCTGCAAATTCAGGGCAGTTGGCAACTATGGCTTTTGTGAGGCCAGACACTGATGTTGGATGAGAGGGCCTTATCTGAGGTGTTGGATGGGGTTAAGGTCAGGGTTCTTTCTTGGCCCATCAAGTTCTTCCAAATCAAAGTTATCCAACCATGCCTTCATGGACCTTGCTTTGTGCATTGGGGCACAGTTATGCTGTAACAGAAATGGGCCTTCACCAAACTGTTCCCACAAAGTTGGAAGCATACAATTGTCCAAAATGCCTTGGTATGCTAAAGCATTAAGATATCCCTTCAAACTGGAACTAAGAAGCCTAGGCCTAACCCCCATGGCATTGTCCCTCCTCCACCAGACGTTACAGTTGGCACAATGCAGTCAGGCAGGTAATGTTCTCCTAGCATTCACCAAACCTAGACTCGTCCATCAGACTGCCAGATAGAGAAGTGTGATTCACCACTCCACAGAACATGTTTCCACTGCTCTAGAGTTGAGTAGTGATGTGCTTTACATCACTCCATCTGGCTCTTTTCATTGTGCTTGGTGCTTGTTTCCTCACCGTCCAGAGAAAAGAAGGTTTCTACACAAACATAGAAGAGGATTCTTTACAGTCAGAGCAGTGAGACTATGGAACTCTCTGCCTGAGGAGGTGGTGATGGTGAAAACACTAAAAAAAAATTCAAGAGGGGCCTGGATGTATTTCTGGAGGGTAATAATATTACAGGTTATAGTTACCAGATTTCTAGAGATGGGTCGTTGATCCAGTGAGTTATTCTGCTTGCCAGATTGGAGTGGGGAAGGAATTTTTTTCCTCTAAAATGAGGAAAATTGTTTTCTACCTCTTGGGATTTCTTTTTGCCTTCCTCCAAATCAAATTTTCAAGATAACAGGCCGAACTGTATGGACGTGTGTAGTTCTCCTTTGACTATGTAGATAAATACTACAGCCCTTCTTTCATCAGGTGCTCCAACTTCAGATATATACCTGTACACCGTATGGAGAGAAGCCAAACACAACCCAGATATGGTTGGATCTGACCTCTATAAGTGTCTCTGTCTAACAGCCCATGACCCACTTATTTTATGCAAACACCATACAAAAAGTAGCCATTCACCGTTATACACGTCATACTGCAGCAAAGCTTTGACGATCACAATGAAATGGTTAATTGAACATGCACATATCGTAGCTATGTGTAAATAATTGTTACGTGAGAATACGTGAACAAGCAAACTGAAGTGGGTTGTTGTACATGGGCAGTACAGTGGTTAGCGCTGGTGCCTTGTAGAGCAGGGGTTCTAGGTTCGAATCCTACCAACGAGAAGGTCTGCATGGAGTCTGTATGTTCTCCCCGTGTTTGTGTGGGTTTCCTTTGGGTACTTTAGTTATCTCCCATACTTCAAAGATATACTCATAGGAAACTTGAACTGCTGAATGCTAGCTCAAACTGGTATTTTTTTAGTCTAATCTATTCTTTTGCATGATCTGTACCCAAGTGACCTTCTCTGTTACAGATACAATGCACTTGAATAGCCTCTTCTTGGTACATTAAAGGGAACCTGTCACATTGAACATGGTGTCTGCTCTGAATGCAGCATGTTATAGAGCAGGAGGAGCAGATTCATATATAGTTTTATGGGAAAAGATTCAGTAATTTTACCATCTATATCCCTGCTCATTCTGGACTTTGAAGTGCAGGAGGAGGTCCTATCAGTGATTTAAAACTATCCCTCTATGACTGTGTGTCACAAACCAGCAGGTGTGGACCCACTGTGCCTCACGCCCTACCTCCTCTAAGGGCGTTGTCTAAGTGAAACCCCTCGATCTTCAAAACTACCCCTGATGGTGAGGATAGACTTTCCGAGGGGAACACCAGGTCACTACCTCCTGCGGAGGGTTGGGACACAAGGCAGCTGGTCCAGGGGGACCAGGAGATACCTGCAAAGGTACCAGGGTACAGCAGTGGTCAACAGGCCAGGTCGTATCCAGGAGAGACAATACAGGACCGAGGAATGAGGCAGAAGTGGAGTCAGACAGGCAAAGGGTCAGGGCAGGCGGCACAGGAACAAGTCAGGCAATCTGGGTCGGCAACGAGAGAGACAATGCAGGCAGGGATCAGGCGGATAGCGGAGTCAGAGCACAGGAGCACAAACAGGAACCACACACCCTAAGGCAAGATAAGGACATTGACTCTGAGGCATCTTGGGAGAGGGCTGAGAAACTTAAATAGGTCCAGGGTTGGTCAAAGAGGACATGTAACTAACTCACATGACCTAGCATGGTCACATGATCAAAGCACATGATCAAACCTGCTCCAGCCCAGAGGGAGTGATGTAAGAACAAGGATGTAAGCCAGGGCTGGATGGAAACTCTGGAGCGGATCATAGTGCAACAGCACTTACACAGTCAGAGCCCAGAACTGCAGCGGTGAATGGAACCACAAGCTCACCGCTAAACACGACGCCCAGGACGGCAGGGGTACAGCACTCATCTCTACTATATATCAATCTGCTCAGCTTCTCCTGCTCTATAATATGCTGCCTGCAGAATAATTTGCATTTTCGTGGTGACAGGTTCCCTTTAAGAACACATTCTGTTTCCAGGCCATGAAGGAGACAAGAAGGAGATTTGAAATGTGCAGTTATTGAGTCAGCAGAGCCTTGGTGACTTTTACACACTATGGGAGAGATTTATCAAAACTGGTGCAAAGGGAAACCGACTTAGTTGCCCAAAACAACCAATCAGATTCTACCTTTCATTTTTCAGCGCTCCTTTAGAAAATGAATGAATCAATTTAATTTGTTGCTAGGAGCAACTATGTCAGTTTTCATAATTTTGTACCGTTTTTCAATCGAAATCCACATGAATGTTGCATAAAACACACAAAAGACACCATAATGGATATTTTAAAAAAATTGTTGTTTTATTGTGGAATGAATGAAACCACTGCCATTTTTATACATTTGCATAAGAAGAATTGGAAGCAGTGAAACAACAGCAATATGACACTACAAGGCATAGGAAAGTTTTCAAAAACATTTATTAAAAACACATTTTTTATTTTATTTATCTAAAATTTTATTGTAAGAACAAAGGAGTTTCATTAAGTAGCATAGCATGAAATAACCAGCGGAGGTAGGACAACCCTCATATTGGGATGACTTGTCCTGCTCACAATACCCTTGGGAAATAGTGTGGATGCAATGCTTCGGCTATGGGCTGTGATGGAAGGCAGTGTTCCAATGTGATGATACCAGTGAGGTACCCTTGCGTGATGCCACCCATGGTTGAAAATAACGTTTCGGATGGAAGATTGAAATGCTTCAATACAATTTTAGCATGAAGATCTTTTGTCACCATGAACCTTGTTTCTATCTTATCTTCTCCTTGGAAGAGCATGGTCTTCAAGATCTATGCTGCTTCCAGATCTAAGCTATCCAGGATAACAAGTGTTCTGGATTAGAAAAGAAGGGTCAGCTATCTTCTATTCAAGTGAACAGGGCTGAGCTCCAGTACCCACCACAGCCCATGGACTAGTGTGTGCAGTAGACACATTTATGCTGGACCTACACTATTGAGTGATGTCATACCTTAATAGAGCACGGGAGTGGACTTTCTTAAACATTTCTGGTCAGTAATATATCTACATATACTAAAACCCCCACCAGTGCTGGTAGTGATGTTTAATCCTAAGCATTTCTTGGTCGGTACTTCAAAATTATTTAATAGCTACTCACATAGGGTCCATTTCTTGGCCAGACCACTGAGTCATCCACACCATTGCACCATGTATAGATCCACCAGAACACATGCTCTGTAAACATGGATGAAACAGTATAGAGCCTAGAAGTTTTCTGAAGATTATTATCGGTCTTTGAAGGTCTTGTGAACCAGCTGTGAAGCTACGTGGGTCATAACATATTAACATAGTAATAAAGGGAGGGGGAAACGAAATAGAGCAAGAGTTCTGTAAAGGAAAGAAAGGGGAGTAATATAATTGTTAGTTTATTTAAAGGGGTTGTCCCACAAAAAAATATTCTACAGTTTTCAAACCAGCACCTGGATATGAATACTTTTGTAATTGCATGTCATTAAACATTCTGTATAGCTACTGAGTTATTCAATAAAATGTATCTGTATAGGACCACTTAATTTCTTATGTCTTTGACCTGCTCACTGAGATGGCCGCACATGCTCAGTTTCATCTTTCAACTGCCTCCTGAGCTGTGATAGGCAGAGCTGAGACACGACTCCTGAGCTGTGATAGGGAGAGATGAGACACGCCTCCTGAGCTGCAGCAGAATAGACACTCCCCTTGAGCTGTCAGCTTGATATAAATCTAGTACAGCAATGAAAGTGGAGATCTCTGGATCCATGTGAGGTACAGGGCCGGCTCTAGCTTTGTTGGAAAGGTATTGTTGTGGACTATATAATGTCTGATTTTCATTTTTTACATTATTCGTGGGATAACCCCTTTAGTGAGAGAGATGAGCTGGAGGGTGGTAATTACACATGATACTCATCTTTTGAAAATCTGCTTAAACTGATGTCACATGCTTTACCAGTTGGGACTATGGATGAGATGGGAGGAATAGTTCTGTAGAGAGGGACAGAACTATTCCTCTGCTTGGAGCATGCGCAGATGAGGTGGATTCAGGAGTTTGCACATGAACCAGGTGGAGGAATAATAATGGCTCCATCCACAGCGGAAGTGACATCCCATCCTTTGCCCAGACTAGAATACTGGTAAAGGACGTAATGTCAGCAGGAGCGAGATTAGAGGAGTATTACATGACCGGGTTCCTGAGAGGCCATTTTAGCCAACTTCAAGATGGTAAGAATATTATACATTTTTTGATGTACTGGGGAGTTATGTGCAATTAAGGCAGGTTTGTAGGATCTGGAAAACTCCTTTAATTGAATAGGGTTAGCAATTCTGTGCTGATTAATATCTTAGGGTATGTTCACACAGTGTATGAAACTGCCTCAAATATGCCTCCCATTGATTTCAGTGTGAATTTGTGCCATCATTTATAGAATTAATAGAATAAAAAGCATCATGCCTTAGGCCTCATTTATACGTCCATGTCCATGATGACATCAGTAACAAGACGGTCAGTGGTTCATCTGTGAAGATGATGGATCCATATTTGGTTGTTCTGCTCCGCTGAAATGTAATTTCCAGAGCACCTCCTATCAGTGGTCCATGAAAAATCACAGACTAAGGGCTCATTCAGACGACCGTATGCTATCCGCAAAAATACGGATCCGTTTTTTTGCGGATTAGATGCTGCCACATTCACTTCTATGGGGCCCTTTTTTCCCTTCCACAGCTCCGCAAAAACACTGAAACATGTCCTATACTTGTCCGTGAAAATCAGGACATAGCCCCATTGAAGTCTATGGGTCCGCAAAAAAACGGAATGCTATCCGTTTTTTTGCGGACATCCGCAAAAAAACGGATCCGTATTTTTGCGGACATCATACGGCCGTCTGAATGAGCCCCACAAGTCCTGTTTTTCTTTCCTGATTCGATCCTGATCCTGATCTGGATCCATTCATTTCAATGGGTCCTGAAAAAATCAGGATCGAATCAGGAAAGAAAAACAGGACGTGTGAATGGAGCCTAAGGGTTCATGCACACGACTGTTGGATGTTTTGCGGGTTGCAAATTTCAGATCCACAAGAGACGGATACTGAGCATGTGCAGTCCGCATTTTGCAGAACAGAACAGCTGGCCCCTAATAGAACAGTCCTATCCTAGTCTGTAATGCGGAAAATAATAGGACTTGTTCTAATTTTTTGCAGAACAGCCATCGGACATACAGACACAGATTGCACATGGAGTCATATCTGTTTTTTTTGTAGCCCAATTGAAGTGAATGGTTCTGCAAAAAAACTGTGTGGACATCGAAAGAAATACATTTGCGTGTACGAGCCCTTAAACACAGATGCCATCCGTGTTTTGTTAATGGTTTTTCATGGACCTGTAGACTTCGATGGGCATGTTTGGTCCACATCACGGACCAAAATAAAGCATGTCTCCATGGTTGATGTGTGAATAAACAGATTAAAATCAATGGGCACGTGTGGAGAACACAGACAGCACATGTGATTCACTGACGTGTGAATAAGGCCTTAAAGGGTTTCCGTTACCAGAATTAACCCTATTAAACTGACGGACCTTAGCGATGTGCTAATGTCAGCAGACCCTTACTCTACTATTCTTATGCTTATTGATGGCCCCCTTACTGCACAATTTTAGCTTTTAAGATATGCAGATTAGCCTCTAGGAGTAGGGGGGGCATTGCTCCTGCTCCTAGAGTCTCCGTTCTCCCACCTCATGTCTTGCTCTGCCATCCTTGATTGACAGGGCCAGGTAGCGTTCGTCTCCTCCTGGCAGCCCTGTGTGCTGGGTAAACGTGCTGGGCACTGTGCAGTCGCGAGATTTATCCAGGAGAAGATGAATGCTACCTTGCCAAGACATGAGGTGGGAGAACGGAGCTTCTAGGAGCAGGAGCAACGCCCCCCTCCTAGAGGCTAATTTGCATATTATAAAAGTTAAAATTGTGCACTAAGGGGGCCATCAATAAGCATAAGAATAGTAGAGTAAGGGTCTGCTGACATTAGCACATTACTAAGGTCAGTCAGTTTAATAGGGTAAATTCTGGTGACAGAAACCCTTTAACTTGAATCAGCGCCTGAAATTCCAATTGAAATGAAAGGGAAGCAGAAAAAAACGTTAACACTTAAAAATGAATGTAAATGAATGACATTTTTTTAAAAATGTGTTAAAACTATCTTTAAAAAAAAAACAAGTATTTTGAAATCTGCATACAAAATTTGGTATAAAATGAACTGATTTTGGAGGCAGAATCAGCACCTGATTTTTCTGCCTCTATATCATGAGAGCATGCCCTTCCAGTTTTATAGGGGTCTGAGACACTGTCAGATCCCTTTATAGACATGAAGTAAAAGTGTATCTATAATTTTAAAAAGGTTTGATATGTCATAGAGACATATCACAGGTTTTGATTGATGGGGATCTAAGACTCCCTCCTACCTCTAAAAAGAGGAGATAGATGCACTCACACAGGGCTCTGTCTCTCTTCGCTCCTTTAGACAGGCTCAACAGAAAGTCTATGAGCCTGTTTCTACATCATCTCCGGCAGTGAGGAGAGACAAGCACTCTGTTTGATTGCTTCTATCTCCTCATTTTAGCCATAGGTCGGGAGGCAACGGGATCAGCAGTCAGACACTCACTGATCAAAACCTTGGGAATGTCACTATGATTAATCAAAAGTACAGATACACTTTCATGATAAGATTCTGACTGCCAGCTGCCACCACTAGGGGGAGCTCAGGAGCTTACTGCATAACGTAGAGTTGAGTAAACTCCTATCTCCCCCTAGTGGTGGCTACAGAACAAATGCCATCATGATTTGGAGTTCTGGATCAGGAAATCTGAGCTCCTTGCAAGCACCTAATGTTGGAGCTAAAATGACATGACATGGAAAGGTAGAGATTCCCTTTAGATCATTCTGTATTTACCGATATCCATGCTATTTTCTGATTCCAAACAACTCTATGGCCTGTAAATGAACTCCCGGCTTACTGCTGTACTGGATAAGGGTCTTCTGTTCATTTTTCTTCTACTTATAGTATCAGCAAATACACAAAGCGTAGTAATTCAGCGGCATAAAGTACAAACAGCACAAAAGCATAGATTATTGCACAAAACAGTCCGTTGAGTTTTCTCCTTCAGTTTCTTCTTCCTTCATAGACTTGTAATTTTTTTGTAAGCTCATCTAGTGCATTGAGGTTAAGGGACAATATACCCAGAGCCATAATCCATACCCATGCACACAGTTGTATACAAAGAAGAAGGGAACCCCAATTGGAGAAATTGAAATGAGCCCCCTATTGGAGCAGCTTCACCCCTGCACATTCATCTCCATGATGTCTTCAGCTCCCTTTCCAGGCAGCATGACATTGGGCGGGTAACGTTGTGGAGGTTGTGGTAAAGGAGGAGAGGGCAACCCCTGCATATGCTTACACAATTCAATTCAAGGTCTCAGGGTTGGTTCTAAACTGATCTACCCCCAGGGGTGGATTGGCCATAGACCTTACAGGGAAATTTCCAGGTGGGCCGATGCCCAGGGGGCCGTCTGAGCCCTCCTCACAGCCGGCTAGTGGAAGTTTTTGGCGAATATTTTGTGCTGCTGGCAGTATTTTGTGATGGACTGTGTATTTGGTTCTGTTGGGGAGGTATAATGTGCCACAATATGGTATTGCTGACCCTGCCTTCCAGCAATTTGGACCCAACTTCAAAATAGGGCCATTTTAGTATTTTTTCCAGGGTCACCTTAAGTTCCCAGTCCACCCCTGTCTACCCCCCTGTAATAGCCACTAGGACTGCCTACATGATATATACAGCCTGGCTCCATGTAATTTATGGTCACACTAAGTCCACTAAACTGGGGGCCACACTTGGTTGGCCCTGGCTCATAGTGAGGTACTAAGCTGAGGAACTCATTTACTATTATAAATCAATAATTGGGGGTGGATTCAAATGTTAACAGTAGGTTCTCAATATGTGTGCAAGTTGAGCGCGCAAGTGGTGCCTAGAATAATAATCAAATAAAACAATTATAATATTCCAAATGCAGGATACACTGATGTGAAATATAACTATATAAGTTCTATAGTCGCCTATCACGGGCAGTTCCATAGAGAATGGACAAGTGACAGTGTGTATGATCGTTCTACCCCTCCATTCAGATGTGGGAATAGGACCACTGTTGATGAGATCGGTGGAGGTCCCAGTGGTTAGACCCTAACAGGTCTAAGAGATATCCGCTATCCACTGACAGTGGCATCTTTATGAGTATCTGTCAGCAGTTTAACAAAACGGCTGTCAGCACTAGGTAGAGGTTGGGTAGAGAGGGGCAAACATACCTGCAGAGCTGTTATTATCAGGAGTAGTGTGAAAATGAAGTTTCATTCTGCCAGATTCTTCTGCAATTGCCCAGAAGGCGGAGCATCACTGTGAAGTTCTCTCTGTGTTCATCTGCTTCACAGCTCCTCCCCTCTGCTCTGAGTGACCACTGTAGCATCCAACCAGGAGACCACTACAGTTGTCACTCAGAGCAAATCAATGCAGAGAGCACTTCACCGTGAAACCCCACCTCTTCGGTGCTTGCGGGAGTAGATCCTGACAGAATAAAAGTTCATTTTCACACCACTCCTGATAATAGCAGCTCTGCCTTCTGGGCACTTGCAGGAGAAGAACCTGGCAGGATAAAACTTCATATTCAACACTACCCCTAATGACAAAAGCTCCACAAACATCATGTTTGTCCTATTCTTCCCAGCCCCTATCAAGTTCTGTCATCAGTTTATCATAGTAAAAACTGCTGACAGACTCCCTATATATAAACTGTTCTCCTTTAAATAATAATGCCACCCATGATGCAACATAATATAACCTCTAAACAGAGTACTATCTCAGACTGTGCAAAATAATGATATCCAACACTGGGGACCATAAAAATCATGGTGTCCCTCACTGGGGATGTAAGCCACCGAGATACTGAGTGAGATGTTGGGCCGACAGGTGCAGTGGAGTGAATGGTATGGATTCCCTGGTCTGTCCTGTTGGTGCTGGTTTCTCCTGCCGAAGGTCCAGATTCAGTACAGAAGGGTCAGCGCCAGCAGGATTCACAGCGAATATCTATAGATGAAGGGGACAGTACAGTGCACGATGATCTGTGCACCAACCTGGAGCGGGATGAGAGGAGAATCTAATATTCCCCCTCTTTTCTTGGGCCATTGCTTACATACACCACTTCTAAAGACAGCCTATGGCAAGAATGAACACCAGTGGGGACTTCGGATTCCGATTCTCCCTGGTTTGGTGATCTGGTGGTGTTTATAACAACCCACCCCTGTCCATAATACCTAATAAGGTACTTGCAAATGGGTTGTCCATGTGGTCTTATCAACATAAGGCATGGCAGATCTCTTTGATAAGTCATAACCAACAGAGTAGCTATAGAGGGTAAAGTCATACTAGGCTACTGGTAATACAAATGACACATTGTAGATGGAGGACCCTGATACGCATCATATATTGAATTAGAGCCCAGGAGCTTATAGCTACGCCTGGACATAACATAAGGATATGTAGAAGTTTGACTGTGAAGAACTGGACCTGGTGCACCACCAATGAGGCCAGGTGAGGCAATCGCCTCAGGCAGCACCAGGTAGGGGCAAGAGACGGGCAGCCGAAGGGCCATGGGCATTGAGCGCTTTCATTGTGGTAAAGAGGTTAGGTTCAGAAATTAGCATTGGGGGCACCGTTTTAGTTTTCGCCTCAGGCAGCAGAAAGGCTAAGTGCACCCCTGACCTGGAACCCTTAGCTCAGGGATAGCCAACCTGAGGCTCTCCAACTACAACTCCCAGCATGCCCAGGCTGCCTACAGCTATCAACCTACAGGAGGGCATGGTGGGAGTTGTAGTTTTACAGCAGCTGGAGAGCCGCAGGTTGACCATCCCTGTCCTAGCTGATTGCAACAGCCTCTCCAGATGTTTTCCTCAGCACAGCACCACACCTGGTGTAGTTCTGGTACTGCGACTCAGCTCCATTCATCTTCATGCATTTGGCAGCGACGGGCTGTATATCTTGGCGTTTTTTTTTAATCATCTTTAATTATAGCTCTCACGTGCCATACAAAGGATATGTTTTGTAGTCAGAGACTCAATATAAGTGTTGACTTGGCCTTGAAAGGCGACCAGATTTTCACATTTGCAGGGATCTTCTATCTGAACAACACTTCGCGCCTCCTCTGTAACGACGAAGAATGTTAATGCAGGCAATAAACATACGCCAGTCCATGTCCTTATAATAACTCTCGAAGCGAGCAGTCCGCCGAGCCAAGAGCAGTTATTATGGCCAAAGGCCAACAGCTTTATCCACCAATGCGAGAAAAGAGGTTGGTATGTGCCAAGGTGTTTCCTTACAAAGAAAAGACGTTGTAACCAGTAAAAAGAAGGTATAACTAGCGGCGTACATTAGATATAATATTATAGGACGACATATAGAACAGTGGAAAGGGAGGTTCTACGTTTGCAGCAATGAGATGTATTTCATACCATACTTCTGAAGCCGCCATGTCTTCTGAACGTAGCCCTCCATGTACAGAGCTTAGTAGACAGTGGTTTGCACTCATGTACAGTAATGTAATGCTTCTTTTATTCTAGGGCTAGGCGCTCCTCACTCGTGGCGACATTACAAAGCGTTACTAATGATAGTAAATGTGGTTGTGTTGGGACCTGCAAGGAAGGTGGCAGTGACATGGCAGCCATCAGAGTTCCAAACCGGTGAGATTTCAGCACGGCCACATTCAGTATCATTAATTGTGATTTCAGGGGTGCAAAATTTCAATTTGTTGTAGACCCCTAACTCTTCATGTGCTGAGCTGACCGAAATAGGAACACAAAGAGGCGCTCCACAATGTAAAACTGTGATAATATGGAATAAGGAGAAGCGCCCATTATGTGTCTCGCAATGGACAGCCGGCCACCGCTGCACTCGTTTGCAATGGTTTTGTGAACAAGACATCTGTACAGTTATAGACTAGAACTGTATCATCTTTAGAGACAAATCCAGGTTCTGTTAGGGATCTGGGTTCAAGTATGGTGAGTATGGCCTGGTGGTGAGCGTTTCAGTCCTGCCTTTGCTGTGGAGCTACACACTGCCCCTACTGCTGGTGTGATGATCTGGGAGCCATCACATATGACAGTCGGTCACCCCTAGTAGTGATACAAGAGACACTAATGGCTCAGTAATATGTACAGGACATCCTGTCGCCACATGTGTTGATTTTTCGTGGCTGGGCTTCCAACTGGTGTCTTTCAGCAGAATAATGCTCGCCCACACACAGCAAGAGTTTCCCAGCAATGCCTTCTCCAGATTACAAGACTTCCTTTGCTGCCTGGTCACCAGATCGAGCATTTATGCGACTAGCTGAGACACCAGCTTCAGTAACCTATGAGTGTGAAGGATCTACAGGCCCAGCTGTAACATCTGTGGGCAAATGTGCTGCAGGATACCATAGAGAACCTATGTGCCTCTATGCCCAACCATATGTTATCCTGTATCTAGGCTAGAGGCCGTATCTCATCCTGTATTCAGGCTAGAGTCTGCATCTCATCTTGTATCCAGGCTAGAGGCTGTATGTCATCTTGTATCCAGACTAGAGGCCATATCTCATCCTGTATCCAGGCTAGAAGCCATATCTCATCCTGTATCCAGGCTACAGGCCACAGCTCACCTTGTATCCAGGCTAGAGGTTGTATCTCATCCTGCATCCAGGCTAGAGGCCGTATCTCATCCTGTATCGAGGCTAGAGGTCGTATCTCATCCTGTATCCAGGCTAGAGGCCATATCTCATCCTGTATCCAGGCTAAAGGCCATATCTCATCCTGTATCCAGGCTAGAGGCCTTATCTCATCTTGTATCCAGGCCAGAGGCTGTATCTCATCTTTTATCCAGGCTAGAGGCCGTATCTCATTCTGTATCGAGGCTAGAGGCCGTATCTCATCCTGTATCCAAGCTAGAGGCCTTGTCTCATCTTGTATCCAGGCTAGAGGCCGTATCTCATCCTGTATCCAGGCCAGAGGCCATATCTCATCTTGTATCCAGACTAGAGGCTGTATCTCATCCTGTATCCAGGCTACAGGCCGCATCTCATTCGGTATCCAGGCTAGAGGCCATATCTCATCCTTTATCCAGGCTAGAGGCCGTATCTCATTCTGTATCCAGGCTAGAGGCCGTATCTCATCCTGTATCCAGGCTAGAGGCTATATCTCATCCTGTATCCAGGCTAGAGGTAGTCCAACAGGGTCCTAGAGCCTCCTTTCAATTGTACAGTTTTCCCCAATAAACTTCTCCCTTTGCTCTAATATTGTAATCGCTTACATACCGTATCTCATCATTACGTTCGCACATAAAAAGTATCATTTTATTTCAACACCTTTCATTTTAGTCAGTGAGTCAACTATTCCACAGCTTAAAAAGTGAAAACCACTTTATGAGCCAGAATGTATTCTAAGAAGTTGTCACTTTCAGTCCCGCTCTAATGGGGTTGTCCAACATCATGAATTTACTGCTTGCAATGGTGTAAAATATCAAAACGAGTGCCCCTCTGGTGAGGCCTGCTGGCCTTTCTGCTCCAGTGACCACTGCATCCAGTCACTGGCCACAGCACTAATCTTAGTGGTGTTAATACATGACTGCTGCAGACAGGGATTGGCTGCAGCAGTCATGGCGTATCAATGCCTCATTTGCTGGAGCAGGAAGAACAGAGACCAGCAGAGAAATGGAGAAGCATCAGAACGGGAGTGGCAGGAGAAAAAAATTCATGCGGTTGGACAACACTTTAAATAAAAAATTGCTTTACTCAACGGGGCGACAGTGTTCACGTTAATTAAAAAAACACATTCCATGGTAGAGGGAATAGAAAATGACTGTTTCACCCTGACTGAGGCACCACCCCCTCCCCCCAAAAAAAAGAAAGAAAAAAAAAGAAAGAAAAATTCACTGAAGAGCTGAAATCTTACGTGAACAGGTCTTCTTGTCTGGGTTAAGAGAATAGCCATCGCCACACTTGCATTGATAAGACGTAGCGGATGCCACACAGATCTGTTCACAGTCGTGTCTCCCCAGTGCACATACATCTACACCTGTCACAGTGAGAAGAAGTCATACGGTATTTTTACGTATATGTTTCCAAATAAATCTCAGCACCTTTCATAGAGAATGCTGGAGCGACATACATGTGCAAACAAACATGGCTGATCTGATATGAATGTCCACTACATGTCCATAAAATTCTGTCTGACCACAGCCACTAGAGGGAGCTTTTATCTTACGGCATACTTTTTTATTACTCAGTATGCAGCTCCCTCTAGTGGCAGCCTTGGAAAAATCTGTGAGGTTGTGAAAGCTGGGAAATGGAGGGCGTGTGTCCTCCCACATAAAGGGAACAGTGGTCGAGCATGTGCACTGCGGCTCCATCCCTCTCTCTGGGAGTGGTGGAGATAATTAAGAGCTGTATTGGGCTGTCAGTTCCATAGAGAATGAATGGAGCAGCAGCGCACTTGCATGGGGGGACTCAGGACCCCTGATTAGACTCTATGGATAGGGGATAAGATAAATCTTAACAACCACAATAAAGATATGTTATAAAATGAATAAGCAAAAATGGTATTAAAATCTTTGCAAACCCTGATGCACATGCATATGAGGATAGTATGGAGTCTCAACAACTGAGTCTGCTTCGTACATGGTGGCCTAGTTACAATCCTGGAAAATTTTGGCTATACTGGGCCAAAAATGGGCTGGGTTTATGCCAGCCCCACCCTTAAGTGGGTGGCCCTGTTTGGATTTAGGTATTCCAAAGGCAGGGCTCTGAATTTACCGACAATTTTGGTAAGTATGCAGTGCTTGAAATATGACAGGAGGACATTTGTGCCAATGAAATCTAAGGGAGAGATTTATCAAAACTGGTGTAAAGTAGAAGTGGCTTGGTTGCCCCTAGCAACCAATCAGATTTCTCCTTTCATTTTCCAAAGGAGCTCTGAAAAATGAAAGGTGGAATCTGATTGGTTGCTAGGGGCCACTAAGCCTTTTTTCCTTGACCCCTGTTTTGATAAATCTCCCCCTAAATTCCTATAATGCAGCTTTATATGAGTCACGCCATCCTTACGTGAGCAGGTCTTATTGTCCAGGTTCAGGATGTAGCCCTCATGACACTTGCAGTAATAGGAAGTAGCAGTGGCCTTACAGATGTGTTCACAGTCGTGTCGGCCCAGAGCACAGAAATCAACTCCTAGATAACATAAAATATGGAAGAATTCAGAAAATCTGTTCAGCGCATTAATATACAACTCTCCTTCATAGGAAAAGACAGGATTTTTCCCTAATTTTCATGGCTCACAGAATTCATAGAAAATATGGTTAGAAGATAGTCCTGATAGTCCCATGATTGTCATCTTGTAACCTAACCAGCTGTGATGGTCTGTACTCTTCTGACCTGGCCATCTAATTGAAAAGGCAAACCAGACACTTAGGGCTAATGCACACGACCGTATGTATTTTGCGGTCAGCAAAACCAGGATCCGCAAAAAATACGGATGACGTCCGCATGACATCCATATTGCGTCCGTTTTTGTTTTTTTTTTGCGTATCCATTGTAACAATGCCTATCCTTGAGAATAGGACATGTTCTATCTTTTTTGCCGAACAGCCACGCAGACATACAGAAATAGAATTCATATGAAGTCATTTCCGTTTTCTTAAGGGCGCAAAAGAAAAAACAACGGAACGGAAATAGAAAAAAAATTAATTCGTGTGCATGAGCCCTTATCCTGTCCTTTTGCAGTATGGTAAATGGTAGCATGCTTCACCCATAGCATATACTGTGCAGTATACTTTTCCGCACAAATCTGCAGAAAATCTGCACCAAAACCATACAATAAAACACACATAAATCTGCATTGTTTACTGTGGTTTTGGTGCATTTTTTGTGCATTTTTTAATCAGTTTTTAGGTGCACATTTTTCCATTGAAAAGGGTGAAATCTACAGAAAAAAGATGCAGCCACAGTTGAGATACTTCAGATTTCAAAATCTGCTCGGCAGGTCAAATTTTTGAAGCTAAGAAAAAAGAAAAGTGTACATGGGATCTGTCTAATCTCATACACTTTGCTGGTGCTGCATTACACTGCTTTTTTTTCCACCCAAAAATCTGCGAAGAAAAAACACTCGTTTTCTGCAACGTGTGCAGACGCCCTTAAATGGAAGGGTGAGACCTGGTGAGAAACCACATCAAATCTGCACCAAAAAACACATCAAAACTGGACAAAATAGTGTGGATTTATGTGTGTTTTTTGTGTGATTTTAGTGCAAATTTCTTGCAGATTTTCGGCACACAAATCTGCACCGTGTCCGGGCACCTTAAGAGAGGTCTCCTGCTCAGAATCATCTCTGTGAGCCAGAATGGAAGAGTCTACCCCGTTATACTTCTTTAAGGCTATGACAGCTATAGGATTTAGAATTTATGAAATAATTAACATATTCTACAGATACATTAAAATATTATTATAACTAATATACATTAAACATATTGGGGGAGAATTATTAGAACTGGTAGAAAGGAAAACTGGCTTAGTTGCCTATAGCAACCATTCAGATTGATCCTTTCATTTGCCAAAGGAGCTGTGAAAAATGAAAGGTGGAATCTGATTGGTTGCTAGGGGCAAATAAGTCCATTTTCCTTAGCCCCAGTTTTAATAAATCTCCCCCATTGTCTGTCCTAATAGTCTAGGTCCTGGAACAGTAATGGGGTCTACGCCTGCCCTAATAAGTCTCAATGACTTTAATAAGACATGAGATGCAGTCTAAAACAGCTTTTTTGCATAATCAGCACATACTAAATGCATTTCATGAGTCAACAAGATTAATTGATTCTGGCTATGGGACTTGACAGGTGACATTAACAAACATATTACACTGACACAGAAAAGTAAAAAGTAAAAAATACTGCCTGTCCTATCTATTTCTACTGATACCACATATATCTCTTGTACTATCTGTCATGGTGCCAGTGGACAGTGGACAAAGAAATACTTCAGGAAGACATTCGGACTACTGAAAATAATGTGGTGCTCAATTGACATAACTTCCAGATCCTGGGCCTCCGTACATAATCCAAACTAGAGTTACCCCCTAAATGACTGTACACGGAGTAGAATCTATATACAGATGTGGCCGCCCTTAACCTTTCTTGATTTAAATAACATAAATTTGTCCTCATCTTGTAAAAAAAACATGCCATTTTTTAACATGGGAGCCTGTTGGCAATGGACGGCCGGCAGATGACATCAGGGGTGCACTTTTAATGAGGTGTGGTGAGTAGGGTGGCCACCGGCTTCATCTCAAAAAGGAGGACATTTTCGGCCACACCCCCAATATGTTAAACCACACCCCAATCTGCTAAACCACGCCCCCAATCTTCTAAACCACGCCCCCCAATCGGCTCGTACACCGTCACCTATCACACCTCCCCTGGCTCTTACCACACATACACCCCTACCCCCACCACGTGAAAATTCAAGCCAGCAAGCCTAACTATAAAAATACCGCTCTAGTATGGTTAGAATAAAGAGGATTGTTCAGTAATTAAAAATAAAATATGGCAGATGGAAAAGAAATCCACAATTCTCAGCTGTTCCCTCCCTGCCATTGAATGCTTTGGTTATATGGCTGCAGTGGTGACGCCTGTGACACGCTGGACTTTCTGGCATCATTGCTGCTGCCACGTAAACAAAGACTGACAGGCATGTAATGGGCGAGTGTGCACCTCTGTCATAGTGCTGGTGATGTGCACACTGATGGGCAGGTGTATGGCATGTGACCACTGCAGCCAGTTCTCAGCATTAGAGCACTGATTGGCTGCAGCAGTAACATACCATATACCGGCAGGTGACACATATCTGGATGGACATTACATTCACCAGCACCAGACATACCAGATGATACAGCACCACTTACCTCTTACATCCAGTGACGTCTTCCTGATGTAGATCTTCTCTTTTCTCATCTTCTCTATTTGGCCCACACCGCCATGACACTTCTTTCAGCTCCATCTTCTCTCTGCCACAAAGACATCATAGATTACCCACTTTTACTGTTATCCTGCTGCTGCCTAAAATACTGCCTAAAATAGTCCCATTAGTAATAGTGCCCCAATAGTGATAATGCTCCACCAGTATCCCTTTTTAGCAGTAGTGCCCTCCATATTGTACTAATAATAGTAACACCCCCAATAGTACCCCTGGTAGTAGTAATAATTCCCCATAATAGAAACCATTTTCCCATAGTGCCTCCAGTAGTACTCCCAGAAATAATAAGGACCTGCTGTAATGGTCCTCAAATCATCCCACTGTGCCCCCATCAGACCTCACATCAGCCCACTGTGCCCCCATCAGACCTCACATCAGCCCACTGTGCCCCCATCAGACCTCACATCAGCCCACTGTGCCCCCATCAGACCTCACATCAGCACACTGTGCCCCCATCAGACCTCACATCAGCCCACTGTGCCCCCATCAGACCTCACATCAGCCCACTGTGACCCCATCAGACCTCACATCAGCCCACAGTGCCCCCATCAGACCTCAGATCAGCCCACAGTGCCCCCATCAGACCTCACATCAGCCCACAGTGCCCCCATCAGACCTCACATCAGACCACAGTGCCCCCATCAGACCTCAGATCAGCCTGTAGTGCCATCATCAGACCTCAGATCAGCCTGTAGTGCCATCATCAGACCTCAGATCAGCCCACTGTGCCCCCTTCAGACCTCAGATCAGCCCACTGTGCCCCCTTCAGACCTCAGATCAGCCCACTGTGCCCCCTTCAGACCTCCGATCAGCCTGTAGTGCCCCCTTCAGACCTCCGATCAGCCTGTAGTGCCCCCTTCAGACCTCCGATCAGCCTGTAGTGCCCCCTTCAGACCTCCAATCAGCCTGTAGTGCCCCCTTCAGACCTCCGATCAGCCTGTAGTGCCCCCTTTAGACCTCAGATCAGCCTGTAGTGTCCCCTTCAGACCTCAGATTAGCCTGTAGTGCCCCTTCAGACCTCAGATCAGCCTGTAGTGCCCCCTTTAGACCTCAGATCAGCCTGCAGTGCCCCCTTTAGATCTCAGATTAGCCTGTAGTGCCCCCTTTAGACCTCAGATCAGCCTGTAGTGCCCCCTTCAGACCAGCCTGTAGTGCCCCCTTCAGACCAGCCTGTAGTGCCCCCTTCAGACCAGCCTGTAGTGCCCCCTTCAGACCAGCCTGTAGTGCCCCCTTCAGACCAGCCTGTAGTGCCCCATTCAGACCTCAGATCAGCCCACTGTGCCCCATAAAAAAAAAAAAAAATCTTACCTTTCCTGGGCTGCAGCTCCGCTCCAGCGATCTTGTCTCTTCACTGCCCGCGCTGCACTGTCACCTGACTGCGTGCAGCGTCAGGTCAGAGTGCGCGCACTACGTCCTGACGCTGTACCAGTCAGGCGTGTGCAGCGCAGACAGGAAGACACCGGAGCGCAGGAGGAGCTGAGCGGTGAGTACAGACCCAGCTCCTGCAATGAGCGCTTCCATCTGTATTGATGGAAGCGCTCATTGCTTCCTGTGCCCCTAAAAAGGAGGACTTCTGGCCGTCCGTCCGGGCCTTTAGCCGGACGGAGGACCAGGAGTCCAAAAACCGGACTGTCCGGCCAAAAACCGGACGGATGGCCACCCTAGTGGTGAGGCAGCCGTCTCGGACGGCACTATCTAGAGCAGGGATCAGCAACTTCCGGCACTCCAGCTGTTCAGATACCACAACTCCCATAATCCTCCCTTCACTTCTATAGGAGTTACAAGAACAGCCAAATAAGGGTGCATGCTGGGAGTTGTAGTTTCACAGTAGCTGGAGTGCCAAAGGTTGCTGATCCCTGATCTAGAGGAAAGCAGGGGGCGTCGATATGGAAAAGTATAGTGACAGCGCAGTACTCAATGCACTAGTGAAAGACTTGCCTCACCATCTGGACGTGAGGCACTGCTATATCTTGTATGTTTTGTAGCGCTGTATGTAATGTCCATAAATGTATTTAACAGTAGGGGTAAGGAGAGGAGTTAGAATAAGAAGTGGTCACATGGAAGGATAGGGAGGCGCCATTTCAATTTTCGCCTCAGGCAGCAGAAAGGTTAGGTGCACCCCTGGATGGCACTTGTCAGACATATACAACTGTTTTTCATGTCTGCTTAAAATCTCACAGAATATGTCTCTGTATAGGTTGGGTTCTGTTCACATCTACGTTGGAGGCTACACTCTTTCTTCCGGTCCAATGGTGGACACCATGACGGAGATCAAACAAACACCATTATAGTCAATGGAGTCTCTCATGTGTGGGAATGCACTCGGCTGTCATTAGTCGTCATTCCGCTCCTGTGATGGTTAGTGCAGATGTGAACAGGGCTCATCTGTACGTAGTTATATAGCCCTGCAATCATTAGCTTATTGTGCAATTACCAGGTGGAACGTCTGGAAATAATTCCAGCTCATTGCAGTTATGTAACCAATTGGACTTGCTAATCATTCAGATATATACAGCACATCAGTACCCTACTTTGCATCTACATTAGGCACCCTGTCAGTTTTTCATGAGCGTTTTTCTACCATTTTTGCATCCATTTTCTAGCTGTCTGTGTGTTTTTAATGGCCCTTTGCATCCATTTTGCGTCCGTTTTTCATGGCCTTTAAAAATGGATAAATTTCATTTTTTTTAAATAAAATCCCAACCCCAGTACATATAATGTCCCCTCTAGTAATAATGCAGTAATAATGTCCCCAATAGTGATAGCCAGCAGCAATTATACATAGTGACATAGTTTATAAGGCTAAAAAAAAGACATCTGTCCATCCAGTTCAGCATGTTATCCTGAAAGTTGATCCAGAGGAAGGCAGAAAATGTGACCCACAGTGGTCCCCAGCAGTAATAATGTCCTCCATAATGGCTCCCAGAAGTAATAATGTCCTCCATATTGGCCCCCAGCAGTAATAATAGGACTACAGAACCCAGGATACAGGGATTACTCACTAGACTAGAACTATATACAAAGAATATGGAAAGAAACGTACATAGCATACACGATCCCTAGCAACCAAAATAGAATATGACCTGGACATATAAAGGCTAAACAAACTACAGCTCCACCTAAATCAACTAGGCCATGCTAGATGATAACCTACCCAGATTCAGATTCAAGAAAGCTGCGTAGCAACTGCCTCAAATATGCTAGCAAATAGGTAAATATGAAACAACAATCCTTGTTGCTCATAATACCTATTGGCCCATGATGATGAATAGATGTTCTTTGGCATCACCTCTCTCTGCATAACTATTTCTTTTAACTAATAAACTATAATGCTACAACTTTTACTTTCCTATTTTCTTGCCACAACCTTTTCTAAAGAATTTTTCTCCAGGTCTCTGTTACGAACTGAACTCCAGACCTTTTGCATGGTAGGCATCACACTTACCACTACACTACAGAACCACATTACTGTAAGGATGGAATTTTCTGTACCTAAAAGCCACTTAAGATTAATAACAATATAATAAGTATAATAAGTATTATTAGAATAATAAGGGAGTCGTCACCACTTATAAAACTAATCCTAAAATGCTGTTGTGCACTCAAACAGTCTTTAAAACATTTTTGATCGTAAGAAAATGAACTTTGCCCTATATGATTATGACCCCCAAAATGCCTACCAGGGCATTTTCAGACTTTCAAGGTGCCCAAGCTTACTTTGTCAGTAATTTTTTAAGTGAAGGTTGTAGCAGAGAAAATTAACTCATCAGCTTTTTTTTAACCATAAAAAGCTGGAAAATAAAAGTGCATAAAAAGCCACCACACTTTATTCTAAATTATGTCTGCAACGAAAATAGTAATGCCATTTAGGAACTTTTTAGGTTTTAGGTTAGTAAATCCTACCCTTCCAACAGTGCAGGTCTGTAGAGTAGTGGTAAATTAGCTGCCTAGCTGAATGTTTGGGGTTCAGTTTCTACTAGAGACCTGTGCAATGATTTATTTAGTAAATGGCTACATGCTGGGAGAAGGCCTCTCCACCCAACCCACATTGAAGGAAACTTCTCAGATGTGAGGCACACATCTCTACATGTATGGACACCCTCAAGGGTCTTAACATGATATCTTCCAAGACGTAATTTAAAAAAAAAATTCTCTGCAATTTCATGAATCACTGATTTTAGAAGTGTTAGATTACTTACCACAAAGAGACTCCTTAAACTTTGAGGTGAGCTTCTCAATGACTCCATACGTTTCCACATAAAAAACGTGATCATCTAATGGATCGCTGGCCATCAGCTTAAGAGACTGTATATCGGCCCTATCTACTCCCACCGCATAAATCTCTATACCAGCGGCCCGAGCCTTGGCAGCTACATCTTGTACCCTGTCTTGGGGTCTGCCATCTGTCACAATGATGGACACTTTAGGTATGTTGAAGGACACGTGGCGAGCTCCTGATTCTTCTGTAAATGCTTCATCTAGGGCTGTCTGTATGGCGAGCCCAGTCATGGTGCCAGTGGACAGCGGTTTAATCAAAGAGATGGCCTTTTTCATTGCAGGCTTATTAAAGTAGGTCTTCAGGAAGAATTCTGTCTTCACCGTGCTGGCATAGTTCACCACGGCTACACGAGTTGCACGCTCACCAATATCTAATGTGTCAATCATGTCTGAAAGGAAGATCTTGACTTTCTCAAACTCCTGAGGACGGACACTGCGGGAACTGTCAATTATAAACACCAGATCCATGGGACGGCTTTTACAGGCATTGTCTGTAAAGATAGGAGCCGACAAGTTTTATTTTAGTTGCAGCTACATTTATAGACATTGGGGCAGATTTATTACTGCAGTCCTGCAATTAGACAAATAAAACTAGACCAGACCGGCAGAAACTGCGCCAAATTTATCACAATGGTGCATAATGTATGATTTGACACAACTCAGTAGACATAGCCACCTCCTGGCTAACCTAATGTGCACTAATATTTTACACCAAGGTATGGCATCGTTCATATTCTGTGTCAGTATTATATACGTAACAAAAGCGTCCTTATTTAATCTGTGAAGATGTCCATGCAGGATCCATGGATGGTCCGTGTGTCCGTTTTTACCCTCAGTGTGCCATTCGTAATCCACGGACGTTGCTCAGCTGAAAATTAATTTCAAGAGTATTTCTTATCTGTCTTCCATAAAAAACAGATGCACCACGGATGCTATCCGTGTTGTGTCCGTGATTTTCACAGACCTATAGACTTCAATAGGCGTGTTTGGTCCGTATCACCGGCTAAAGTAGTACATTTTAAGACAGATTGTCCCTGTCAAGGGAGCCTGTCAAGACATTTGACCATGCAAATCTACTGACAGCACAAGATAAGGTCTGGGGAGAGCAGAACAAACATACTTCTGTGGAGCTTTTATTATGAGGAGAAATGTGGATATGAAGTTTTATTCTGCTAGATTCTGCTCCTGCACTACAGCTGTCACTCAGAGCAAATGTGGGCTGTGAAGCAGCTTAATGCAAAGAGCACTTCACAGTGAATTGTCGCCTGCTGGGCACTTGCAGGAGAAAACCTGGAAGAATAAAAGTTCATAGTCACACTACTCCTGATAATAAAAGCTCCGCAAAAGGTATGTCTATCCTGCTGTCCTCAGCCCCTACCTAGTGCTATCAGCAGTTTTGCATAGTTAATTTTATGATAGGTCAGAGTGGTCCTTAAAGGGGTTTTTAGATATGTACAGTGTTGTGCTTGGTGAGCCAAAAGAAGGTTGTGGCGCTAGTTTTAGTGCCGATACATTCTCAAACAGTTGATCGTTAGGTATCCCCGGAGTCGAAACCCCACCGATCAGATACTGATGACCTATACAGAGGTTAGTTCATCAGTTAAAAAATTTCAAAAAAACCCTTTATACACTGCGCCTGATCATAGAGAGAACTGTGCAGTCATATAGTTAAAGCTGCATAGTCCTCTCTATCCCCTCCCTGCACTCAAGTCTGTGATCGATGCAGGAACCTGAACCATCAATTATTAGCCTATTATTACATCCTCACAATGATGGAGCCTGGGGAGATGAGTAATCACTGGAACCCAGTTATGCAGCAGTAACCCTTCCCATGCCCTTCACCAGGAAGTTCAAATTTAAGCATTTGGCTGCCCTAGACCACTAGAGATCCTTATATTAACCACTTCACTTCCATAGACCATGAGGGATCCTTATATTAACTACTTTACTACTCTAGACCACCAGTGATACAGACATGAACTATTTGGCTGCCCTAGGCCAACAGAGATCCTTTTATTAACCACTTCACTGCCATAGACCATGAGGGATCCTTATATTAACTACTTCACTAGACCACCAGTGATACAGACATGAACTATTTGGCTGCCCTAGGCCAACAGAGATCCTTTTATTAACCACTTCGCTGCCATTGACCATGAGGGATCCTTATATTAACTACTACACTAGACCACCAGGGATACAGACATGAACCCTTCCACTGCTCTAGGCCACCAGGGATGTCGACCATCGCTTTGCTAGATCTGGATGCTGTTTAATACTATTTGCCTGGATGATTTCTGGCTGTGTATATGTGTCTGCATTATAGCTAATTTTCAGGGCTCTGTAGTTAATATTCATTTCATGTGCTTCTGCACTAACCCATTTACAGGCCTGAGCCCCCAGGTCCTAACTGCCCTGCTTGCTCGCTACAGAGGCTTACAGGAACATTGATGTAAGAGACAACCTGAGCTAGACGTTCCTTCACCACCATAGCCCTGTCTTTAAACAAGGCTGAGGGGCTTGTTGGCGCTGACCTGGCCTGAGGAAATGACCCACCAGTCCCTTCTAAGCTAAACCACAAAAATGATAAAAACACAGATTCAAGTTCATGGACTCACACGATAATACTATATAGATTATTGTGATGCCTACATGGCTGGAGGCAGAACAGTGAAGCTGGCAGCCAGAACTCCTGTGCTTCAACATAAGGTGCACATTGGAAGGACCTCTGGGAGCTGCATTATCCACATGGTGTTCCTCACAGCTCCTCTATCAATCAGGACTGTTTGCCTCCTGAGCTCAATGTAAACATTTGCCTTATGAAGGAAACTTGGCCATCCCGGACTTGTACTGTCTATGTTTGCTCAGGCATTAAATACGTTCTCCTTTGCTTTCACTTCTTATTAACATCTTATTTTTGAGACATTGCCCTACACTAACATTGAGATTATCCTACATATATTAGCCCGTGAGTACTCAGTTCCTTCTGACAGAACGTAACATATATATACGGTGTATGTATATATATATATATATATATATATATATATATATATATAAAGTATATAATTAGTATAATAAGTATTGCGTATATAACCCTTTTAACAAAGGTGGTGGATCTCTCTTTCAGGATACTAGCCAGGACAACAGCTACAGAATGTTTCTCACTCTGGAGGACTCAGCAAGTCCATGGATTACATAGACAGCTATTTGGAACAGTGTAATACTTCATTTCACCTGTGGAGGCACTGTAGGGTGACTGATCACTTGTTGCTAGCTTCCCTCACAGATTACAGCTAATTGATAGGGGTCTAAGCAGCAGGACACTCTATGATTTGCTTATCATCAGGGGCACCTTCTAACAAAAAAGGTTGCTAAAAGCAGACAGCCCCTTTGAGGCTATGGATTTGAATTTGACCAGGTTAACATGATAGGGGAGGGGAGGTCATTCCTCTTACATATCAAAAACAATACAGGTAAGCGTTTGGCTTTCCCGACTATCTAATGTGTACAGGAGCCTCCAGGCAGCAGGCATCGGGGATGATAAGGATTTCAATATGGTAATTCTCAGAACACATTCATGATTGGTTGAGCATGCGTGTGTTAGGTAGTCATGAGAAACAGCTGTTATTAGCTGGCCAGCTATAATGTCCAGAGCTCTTCATGTATTATGTATCTTCATATATAAATTTGTATTCACTGAGCTCCCTCTAGTGGTGGCAGGCAGCCAGTTTTATAATACATTACGATACATGAAGGGAATCAAGGATTTAAAACAGTAAGAGAGAAGAGTATTTATGCCAGTTGCCCGGTTAGAATATATATATATATATATATATATATATATATATACACACATAGTATATAGTTCATAGATTAGGCACATCACAACTTTTTTAAATTAAAAATTTCCTCCACTTAAAAAAACAAAACATAAATTCATCCAAAATGTCACTGGGAGAGGAGCTATGAGCACTATAATATCTACGTATGCCTAGATATCTATGTTAGGAAGAGAGAGAGGTGTAATAGAAGGCATAATAGAAACATAGAATAATCTCAGAAAAAAACACAGGGTTCATCCAGTCAGAGCTAATATTTCCTTTTTTATTTATATCTAAGGACAGCTATATGGGTACTTGTATAGGTTTTCAACAAATCTATCTATCTATCTATCTATCTATCTCATATCTATCTATCTATCTATCTATCTATCTATCTATCTATCTCATATCTATCTATCTATCGCATATCTATCTATCTATCTATCTATCTATCTATCTATCTATCTATCTATCTATCTATCTATCTATCTATCTAATAAAGCAAATGAGGGCAGAACAACCAATAGCAAAAATATAGTGAACGGAGTTCCAGTAGTCAGGTGCATACCAACATCAGCAGTCCATAAAGAAGATAAACTGCAGCACCTCCAATCTATTATCTATCTATCTATCTATCTATCTATCTATCTATCTATCTATCTATCTATCTATCTATCTTTAAAAAATCCAAATACATAATAAAATATACAATGTGCATCTAAAAATAATTTAATGTAATGTATGTATCAGAGGTAATAAAAGTGAGCAAACGCCTGTAGAACTCAATGGGTGAAATGATTCACTTTTCATTCTATTAAATTTGTAAATCTAAAGCGCAGCAAATCGATTTGCCAGTTGCTTGTCAACCGTGAACTGTTTGGCGACACAACAAAACGCGTTTCAAATGTGCTAATCTCTAATGGTATCCACTTGAAACAAATACATGGACACATAGTTGTATCTTATAACTTGGGCAGCACGGTGGCTCAGTGGTTAGCACTGGTAACTTGCAGCTCTGGGGTCCTAGGTCCAAACCCAACCAAGGACAACATCTGCATGGCGTTTGTATCTCCTCCCCGTGTCTGTGTGGGTTTCCTCCGGGTTCTCCAGTTTCCTCCCACACTCCAAAGACATACTGATAGGAAACTTAGATTGTGAGCTCCATTGGGACAGCTTGATGTGAATGTCTGTACAGCGCTGTGGAATATGTCAGCGCTATATAAGTGCATAAAATAAATACTAGGACACATAATTGTATCTACTTGATTTTAAAAATTCCTAGTGATACTGTGAAGCTCCTACCTGTTGGCCGGTTCACCTGAAGGGTCCTGGTCTCAGGCTTGGGGCGCACTTTTGCAGTGTAAGGAGGGCTGGCTAATATTCCAGGTCTGGGTACTGGAAACACTGCGCTGCTGTGAACCATCGGAGGGAGGACGTAGCTCTTATGCATGGGGTATCCGTACATCCTGTAATGGGTCCCATCAACACCCGCAAGCAAAAAGCCAAATGTATAAAAAACAGCCCTGCTCAATAACGGGTCCATGCTGAGGAGAGGTGCAGGGTCTGCGCCTGCAAACTGTACACTGAGATAGTGTCTACAGAGGAGATGTCTGCCAGGTGTCTAGTAACCCAGCACCGACCACCGGGAATCCCACCCACTGCTCCTGACCAGGAGAAAACCCACCCGTCACCTCCCTACCACCGTGCACTGGCAGGTTAACCCCTTATACAGAGGCTTCTATGGATGCTCAGAACCATCACTTTCCAAACAAGGTGGATTCCTGCACATCCGCTGGACGTGTCATTACTTCTGATTCACGTCAATGGGGAGTCAGAGAATTTTTTTTTAATTACAAAAAAGGCAACGAAATAATAATAATAATCATTATTATTATTTATTATTATTATTTAGACTCACCATCTCAACCTCCTTCGGTTCCAGGACCTTCCCATTGGGCTTTGTTTCCCTGACTGGATTGGTAAAGCGCCCATATCCCACACGTTACTGCTGCAGCCAATCACTGGGGGTCTCGTGCTGTATACTACTGAGGCCAGTGATCGGCTGCTGCGGTCACATGTGGTATACAGACACGTCAAGGCGGAAGCGTCAAGAAGGATTGGCTCACTGGTGCTGAAACAGAGGGAGTTCTGGACGGTGAGTTTAAAGGGATTTTTTCAAACCAGCACCTGGATCTGAATACTTTTGCAACTGCATGTAATTAAAAATGTATTACAGCTACTGAAATTATCTGTACAGCGCCACCTGCTGTTTGCTCTTTTCTTATTTCTCTGTCCTGCTCACTGAGACGGAAGCACATGCTCAATTCCATCCTTTAGCTGCAGCAGAAAGGACACACCCCCTAAGCCAACAGCTTGAAATAAATATAGCAGGACAATTGGAAAAATGAATGAGGAGATCTCTGGACCCATGTGAGGTACAGGGCTGGCTCTAGCTTTGTTAGAAAAAGGTTGTCATGTACTGTATAATTCATTTTTATTTTTTACATTAGTCATGGGATAACCCCTTTAAGTTTTTATTCTAATAGCTTCACTGCCTTTTTCTAAGACAACCCCTCGGATGTAAAGAGGTTTACTTAAGATTATGTGAAAAAGATAATCACCGTATAAATGAAAAGAGCTACAATTTTCTAATATACTTTGTGAATGAGAACGGGACTGGAAGAGTCCCCGCCCTTGGTCCCCACTGCCACTCTCTCTCCCACTCCCTGAGATCCAGCGTCCTTCCTGTCCTGCTCATTCCACTCCAGCCCATTTCATTTCAGCAGTGCAGAGAATTGATGAAGGACCTACAGCAGGAGTCGGCAATCTCCGGCACTTCAGCTGTTGTGAAACTACAACTCCCAGCATGCTCCTTTCACTTCTGTAGTAATTCAGAGAACAGCCAAGCAAGTGTGCATGCTGGGAAATGTAGTTTCACAACAGCTGAAGTCTGGAGAGCCAAAGATTGCTGACCCCTGACCTACAGTATAAGGACCTCAGTGATGTCACCATGTGGGCGGAGCTTTTGTGCTGTATGTCATTGAGAGGTTAGTGTTTCCCTCTATATGTTGTCAAATACCAGGAGTTGTAGTTCTTTCCTTATACCCACCCTCTATAATGTCCTCCGATAGCCCACAAAAACATCCTAGAAATGCTGGGAGCTGTAGCTCTGTCCTCTTATATCCCCCTCTCCTTATAATGTCTACTGATGCCCCATAATAACAGTCTGGGCATGCTGGGAGTTGTAGTTCTGTCCTCTTATATCCCCCTCTCCTTATAATGTCTACTGATGCCCCATAAGAACAGTCTGGGCATGCTGGGAGTTGTAGTTCTGTCATATCATTCTAGATCTAATGTCCACTGATGCCCAATAATAACAATCTAGAAATGCTGGGAATTGTAGTTCTGTCACCTTATAATGTCTACTGAATCCCCATAATAGCAGTCTGGACATGCTGGGAGTTGTAGTTATCTCCTCTCATATACCTCTCCATGTAAAGTCCCCTAATGCCCAAAATAACATTCCAGACATGTTGGGAATAGTAGTTCTGTCACCTTATAATGTCTACTGATGCCCCATAATAGCAATCTGGACATTCTGGGAGTTGTAGTTCTCTCCTCTTATATCCCTCTCCATGTAATGTCCACCAATGCCCCATAATAACAGTCTAGACATGCTGGAATTTCTTGTTCTGTCCCCTGAATCTGCTGATACGTCAGTGGCAGATTCAGAGCTATTATGGGGAATCAGTAGACATTATAAGGAGACAGAACTACAATTCCCAGCATTTCTAGATTGTTATTATTGGGCATCAGTGGACATTAGATGGAGAATGATATGACAGAACTACAACTCCCAGCATGCCAAGACTGTTATTATGGGGCATCAGTAGACATTATAAGGAGAAGGGGGATATAAGAGAACAGAACTACAAATCCCAGCATGCCCAGACTGTTATTATGGGGCATCAGTAGACATTAGTTCATAGAGAGCGGAGCATAAGACCACATTCAGACGCGGCACAATTGCAGCAGGTTTGTGGGGCGGATTCTGTATCACAAATCCCCAGCAATGTATACCATGTATGGAAAAATTCTGCACAGAAATATACGCATGCTGTGGATTATCAATTTGTGCAGAAACCTTGCTTGTTTCCCGCTCAGACTGCACGTAATAAGGTGTGGTGAAATACCGTTATATACTGATGATGAGCAGAGTATTGTTAGGATGACCACACACGTGGGCAGATTTTGTTGCAGATAATTTCTGACATTGAAAATCAGTTTCATTCATTTGAATGGGACTTGTAGAAATCCGTGTTTTTGCTGCCAAAAGGAATGGAACTAAATAGGGGTGAGCGAATTGCGCTTCGGATCCAAGATCCAAAGTCGATTAATTCCTCATCTTCATTTTAACGCTATACGGAGACCTGTCTCTGTACAGCATTAAAATGTATGGGCTGCGACGAGACAAAATTCTACAACTTTAAAAACATTTTAAAACAGGAATTCGAGGTTGGCTTTGGTACCGACTTCGGATTCCTGTTTTAAAATGTTTTTGAAGGGAACCTGTCACCTCCTACACACATATAAAACTGCAGCCATTACCTTATATTAGTCGTCAGTGTGATCCTAATCATGCCTTTCTTTCATTAATCTGATCCCCCAATCTTCATGAAAATGTTCTTTTATTTCCGAACAGCGCGCTCTCTGAAGTCAGCTTGAAGTCAAGGGGGCAGCGGCCTCCTTGCTTCAAGCCAGTAAAACACGCCCCTCTTGCCTCTGATTGACATTCTCTTTTCTGCCAGGGAGCAGTGCGCTCCTACGTGCTGCGCGATCCCGGCTCCGGCACTCTGCCGGCTTTCATTTATCTACTGCGCAGGCTCAGGCAGCTCCAGCGAGCGCGCGCCCGCCTGTCCTCTCCTACGCACGCACGCCTGACCGCCCGCGGGTCCTCAGCATAAGCTTGATCACTGGAGCAAAAGAGGAGCCGGCAGAGTGCAGGAGCCGGTGCCGGAATCACGCAGCACGTAGGAGCGCACTGCTTTTATATCCAATTTCTGATTAAATGAAATGAAAAAGAAAATAGCCCAAAATTCTCAGCTATGTCCAGGAATTCCCATAGAAATGAACGGAGTGGCCACATGCATGCACGACCGACCACTCTGTTCATTTCAGGGTGGCTGCAGGGGGTATCAGGTCCCCGCTCTCGTGATCAGTGAGGGTCCCAGTGGTAGGACCATCACCCGTCTAATACTTATCCCCTATCCATTACTTAATCTAACTGGAATACCCCGTTAAAGGGGTTCTCCGGGAATAAAGAAAACAAAAATACGTTATTACTTTATTATAAATATATTCCTAAATATCTTTCATTAGTTATAATGGTTCATATTGTCTAGGGAACAATCATTAGGAGAAACAAAATGGCCGCCATCCTATTAGTACACGCAAAACCTGTCCTAATCACATAGGAGGACAAGTTACTTCACAACACTTAGGTAAAGAGCTGCCTCATCCTCCCCTCTGCTCGTCAGGGATTATGATCCTGAACACAGTTTAATATGATATTTAGCTAAATCTCTGTAGGAATGGAGTTCATGAGGTGACATAAAGTACAGAGAGGACGGACTGTGGTAATGAAGACTGCATACAAGTGCTGCTGCTCATTAGCCACCTCCTCTCTATAATTCATGTCTCCTCATGAACTCCATTCCTACTAAGATTCATCTGAAGATCATATTAAACTGTATTCAGGATCATAATAAGTAGGAGAGGAAGATGAGGCAGCTCTTTAGCTCAGTGCTGTGAAGTAACTTGTCCTCCTGTGTGATTAGGACAGGTTTTGTGTGTACTAATAGGACGGCTGCCATTTTATTTCTCCTAATCATTGCTCCCCAGACAAAACAAGCCATTATAACTAATGAAAGATATTTGGAAATATATTTATCATGAAGTAATATTTAAGTATTTTCATTTTCTTAATTCCCAGAGAACCCCTTTAAGCTTTTTCCAACATTCTGGCACTTTTCCAAAAAGTGGGGGTGGCACGAGGAGGCAGTCTGAATTTAATAACATGTGCAAGTCCAGTGTATTTATGAGAGAGCACCCTCCTCATAGCAAGTGACAGCAGCCAGCCGTCAAAGACCTTGCACCTCTTGAATACACTGAACTCTATGGGGGTCATTTACAAAGACTGTTTTTTGATTCCGCCCCTGCGCTGCCAAAGGATATGCCTAATTTATGACGAGGTGTGCGCCTTGTCATAAATTTGTCACATCGTCATCAGTTTCTGCACCTGATGAAAAATTGTTTCCGGCCGACTGGAGTAATTTTTTCGCCAACATTTACACCTGTTTCCAGGCGCAAATGTTAGTAAATTTGTCAGAAACAAAAAGTTCTACCTTTATATTTCCCACTCTTGCATGTGCGATTCTACATGTAGCATACGATAAAGTCATTAGTGGAGTTTTCCATCCTCAGAATATGTCACTGCTGCAAAATAGTTGACATTTCTACAGGTTCAGCGTGTGGGTGTTAGGATATGTGTGAAGGGTAGGACCAAGAGAACAGTAAGGCTCTGTTCACACATGTCGTTGTCTGTCAGGTTTTGAATGCCTTTTGTTAGAATTAGCTTTTCTTTATGGGGAAGGCTGGCACAAAAATTCAGAAGGTATTCGCTTAGGCAAGATTCATACCGTTGGGAACATTCTCAATATATACGATAATTTTTTGCAAATGATATCCATGAATGACTGTAAATCCTCATTCACCCCTTTATATTATGTCTGTATGGAGTAGGTATGGCTCGGTCCAGTCAAAGGAGCCTGAATGATGTGGATTTTAACAGGAATACAGATGGATGTACATATAAAAAGCACATATACACTATACAGTCTTAAAGGGGCATTTCCATCTTCGATGGCTCCTCCACGACTTCCTCTGGGCCTGGATGTGGTGGTGAGAGGTGCTTGGCATTACAAACAGGCGAGAGTGAATGGGAGTTAAAAGGGGTTGTCAGAGTTATTTTTTTTGTCATTTGTATGTTTCTAACTAATCAGATGTAACAGCTTTTCCAGCACTTTGTGCTTCTAAAATTGCTGGTTTCTCAGATTACACTCAGGGTCGCATGACCTGTGATGTCAGCTTTTCTGCCTGCTCTTCTCATATTCCTGCACAAGTCACCGTGCTGGCTACGCCCCCCTGCTCTGCCGGCTCCTGCTCTCGCCCTGGATTCTTTCAGATAAAACATTAACCCCTTCAGCCAGAACACACACAGGGCTCAAGGCTTTACAACAGTAGCTACAGGCAATGAAGAGATACAGGATCTGCCTGATCTCCTCATCCTATAAACACAGAGCTGACACTGGAAGTGATCAGCAGAGTATTGCACAAGGTAGAGGGAAGTTCCTGTGTGCATCAGTAATGTCATTGTACAGCTGGGACTTGTAGTCCTACACATACAACATGCTGCTGAGTATCCTAGCAGGCAGACATTTCCCTCAGGGCAGACTTATTCACTCCCTTTGCAGATATATATTACCCTATATATATTACTGCCCATCAGATTTACAGTACTATATTTTTTTTTTCACAACTCGGACAACCCCTTTAAGAAAAAAACAGTGTAAGGGCTCATGCACACGGCCACTGCTCGGCCGTCCCCGTATTGCAGCCCGCAAACAGTGGGTCCTCAAAATACGGGCACCCGCCATAGGCTCACCGCATCACGGATGTGGACACATTCCACAATCTGGAAGAATTCTTTCCGTGGGGTTTCTCTCCGCGTCTCTGCACCGCAAAAAAAAATAAAAAAATTGCTTTATTATTTTTTCAGGGCAGACGGATCACAGACCCATTCAAGTTGAATGGGTCTGCATCCATCTGGGGAATCCGAACAGATGTTGGACGTGCACTGGGGACCACAAATTGCAGTCCTCAATACACAGAATGAATGTGAGGCTACAGAATGAAAGGCTACATTCACATGACAGTGAAAAACAGCCAATTTCAGAACCACTGCAGTCTATGGAGCTATTCACATGGCTGTTTTTTTAACGGCCAGTAAATAGAATATGTCCTTTTTCTGGCCGTTTGAAACCAATGGGCCATTTGTGCACCTGTCTAACGGCTGTTAAAAACGGGCACACTAGGGGGAGAAAAAAATAAATTAAAAAAAAAAAAAAAAGAAGCTTTTCAGGGGTTAAAATAATAACTACTTGCACGTGCCAGGACACTCGCCCCTCACAGAGTGCAGAAGGACCTAATACTCCCTGCACGGAGACGTCATCACAGGTCCTTTCAAGCTACATCCTGTGAGGAGTGATTGTCCCCTTCACTGGATGCAGCAGGACCTGAGATATGTCATCACGCTGGGAGCACAGGTCCTGTCCTGCACATCCAGTGAGGAGCGAGTATCACTGCACGATCAAGTGGATGTTTCCATAGTTCTGACCACCTCCAGCTGCCACATCCGGGTCCGGACGAAGGAGTGGGGGGGGGGGGGGTGTCACCCCACAAATGGATTAGCGCTTTAACAAAATATGCATACAGTGACAAATACTGAGCAAAATCCTCACTAAAACGATCAGGTTTTGTGCCAGTATTCATTTCCGTGTGTGTGAATGGACACAAGACTGGCCATAGAGCTTAGATCTGCGTTTTCTCTCTTAGGATTTTATGTATACAGCCCCTCTGCAGACTGATATGTCTCCATGGTAACAGACTACAAGCCAACTGCCATCCATCTACTCTTCAATCATTAAAATAGTAACTAAAAATAAAACAAAGCAAACTTGTGTCTTTTTTTTTTTTTTTTTAAATTTATTCAAGAAAAATATTTTATTCACTCTTTCACTGCTGAGCGGATCACCAGGACACTGTCATCGGTATGTCAGAAGGTTCTCCGGAAAGTGAAAGGGTTAAGGCAGGAAACGACAGCCCAGGAGAAATGACTGACAAAAATAAAAACCAAAAACAATGAAATATCATTTAAAAAAGTACCAAGAATCATTATCTTCCCCCAAAACTACTTCCCTCGTAAACGTTAATCAGTAAGAGATTGTCTGAAAAGGTAAGTCATCTTCAGGTTACAGGTTAAGGCAATGTAAGCGTCGGGTTACATAAAAAATAACGACGTCTCTTCAGAATTGGGGGTGGGGAGAGGGGTTGGTTTATTCTGCGGGATGAGCAGGGGACAATATTAACACTAGGCCAAGCGTGGGAGGAGACCGAAGAGGTTATACGTCCTTCTGTGTTTGGATGTAAGGTGGGGGAGGGTCCTTCTCCTTCTCTGGCATCTTTATGGCCATCTCATACGTTGGGAGGATGTACTGTAAGACAAAGTATTGGTTAGTGCAATATTTACAGTGAAAATCATCGGCTCACATTTTTCACAGTCAAAAAGGGCCGTTTCTGGGGGTTTGGTTACACCGCCCATCGGACGCTACTATAGTGTGAGGTCTACCGGTCCACACAGAGCTTGGTTGAGGTTGGGCTGGGTCTGTGGCTCCTCAACTTCTACAGTTTCTGCCCTGGGATCATCTTGTTCTCCCCAAGTGTCCATTGTGCCTGTACTATCCTCCATTTCTCCAGCAGCTACTCCTCCTACTGCAGCCAGCAGATGAGGCCGAGCAGCTTGAAGAGAACAAGAAGGTTGGAGGAGCCAAATTGGAGCATGAAAGGTCTGGAATGCGAGTCCTGCAAGTATGCTTGTTACCATAAACTAAACACGCTGCTGCTCATAATGTGCCTACTCTTCATCAGCGATCGGGGTGCAAAACCGCAAAGCAATGGAGCATTCTTATCATGAAGAACACTGGATATTGAGCATCTACCATCTTCCATGATCTCGGCTTACCCCAACGGATCACAACCACAACCCCCATGATGTCAGCAGCAAGTAACTTATCTATCCATCATGCAGGGCACAACCGTCTGTAGTTACCTGAGGAGGGGTCTCGAAGGCGGGGTACACGGCAATCTCTGGCATGTTCCTGTTATTGATGTACTTGTAGCAGTTCCACACACAGTTGATCAGGTAGGCCTGGACATGGAAAACACGAGAGGGTTATGTTGGATCGTGGGGCAGCTGGGCAGGTTCTGATAAAATCTCATCTACGTTACTGGTACTGTAAAATACTGTGGTCTTGGTGTATCCGCAGAGTATCCATACTACTATATGTGGGATGCACCCGATAATCATGGCCCGTGGTGTACTGCCTGTGAAGCTCTCTCTATACAGACCAGGGTCTTCTGATGTTTACCTTCAGAATAATTATTAAAGCCCCAGAGACCAGGACGATGAAGAGGAGCCAGCTGGAGTCCATTGCAAGCATGTCATCTTTATACGGGAAATCCGGCTGGAAGAGAAACAGAGGAATACAAATATAATACTGTATACTGACAGAAGACTGGAGGAATGGGGAATCTTAAAACCAAGGAAGACGCTGGTCCCGTTCTCACTAAACCCTCAGCCACGTTTGGTTATATCTCTACTTCTGGGAGATGGGTTTCAGGACTCCCCTCGGCAGACATTTCCAGGAATGGTTTCCATTGTGACAACATTTTCGTAGTCCTTTTAAATTTGTTAATGAAAGGTGAGACTACAACTTCGCCATCCATGACCAATACTTCTTATGATGGTGCCCATTAAAGAGGACCTTTCACCTACCCCTGACATGTCTGTTTTAATAGCTTCATGCATCCCCCATGTAATAACAAGTCTGGAACATCTATTCTTATATCTGTATGTTGTGCCATTCCTTTATTATTTCTACTAGAAGTTATGAATGAATTACTAGCAGTCTGCAGTAAGGGTACAGAGGGGAGGTAACCAGTTGGGGGTGTGTACCTGCACAGTCTGACAATGATTGGATAGAGTGAGTCTGTGCAGGTACACACCCCCAAACTGGTTACCTCCCTCTGTACCCTTACTGCAGGCTGCTAGTAATTCATTCATAACTTCTAGTGCAAATAATAAAGGAATGACACAACATACAGACATAAGAATAGATGCTCCAGAATTGTTATTACATGGGGGATGCATGAAGCTATTAAAACAGACATGTCAGGAGCGGTGAAAGGTCCTCTTTAATCAGCTTTATTCTAAAGGTGTGATTGTTTTATTTGCTGCCTCAGGGCTTATTCACATGTCCGTGTTCTCCATGGCTGGCACACTGATCTACTGAATTCAATGTCTCTGTTCAGATGTCCATTTTCTGGACCAAACATGCCCAATAATGTCTATAGATTCGTGAAAACCACAGACAGGACACAAATGCCATCACGGTTGAGTCTTTTTTTTCATGGACCGCTGCATGGAAATGCTCTGGAAACTCCCTTTTCAGTCTAGCAAATGCTTGAGAAAAACGGATGATGACACATGGAGGGCAAAAAACCTCATATGACAAGGACACTGTCACAGATATGTGAATAACGCCTTAGAGTTAGGACAAGTTAAACAACCAGTTGCAGGTATGGAGCCTGTCAGCGATAGCTGATGGTCCCGGGGGGAAAGTAGAGGCAGTAAATGAACCCATAGTTAGATCAAATTTGGCAGCTACAGCAAATAATCTGGGTATATAATACAAGAAGCGGCAGCGCCGTCTATAATATGAAGTTCTGAAAGAACAGGAAATTTATCATGATGACTGACTGCTCAGAATCCCTCTGGGGGTGTTCTCTGTAGACAAGCTTCCTGCACGTCTCACAAGGTAAGGTTGTGAGAGCAAACAGGGCTCCCTCCAGGCCACTGATCACTACCCTCTAGAGGTTGGTACACAGCTGCAGGCTGGGGGCAGAGTACAGTGCTCCTGAGTGAGCGTGAGCATATCCTTTGGGCTAGTCACTAGAAGGCAATTCGAGGCAGAGCCAGCAGAAGGGGGAAACTGTGGAAGAAAGCACCATATTGAAGCCGAGAATCTATAAAACTATACATACCGTATTTTTCGCCCTATAAGACGCACTTCTTCCCCCCCAAAAGTAGGGGGAAAATGTAGTGCGTCTTATAGGGCGAATACAAGTGAGTGCTTCCATAAGGAAGCGCTCACTTGTACGTAGGGACCCCCATCAGACCTCAGATCAGCCCACCCAGCCACTTATAAAGACCATACTTATCTGTCCTGCGCTGCCCTCTGGTCCCGCGCTCCACTCTCTACCCTGCCGGCGCGCACTATGACCTGACGCTGCAGCGTCACGTCATAGTGCGCGCCGGCAGGGAAGAGAGTAGAGCGCGGGACTGAAGGGCAGCGGCAGCGCAGGACAGGTAAGTATGGTCTTTATAAGTGGCTGGGTGGGCTGATCTGAGGTGTGAAGGGGGTGTCTGAGGGGGCACAGTGGTCTGATCTGAGGTCTGATGGGGGCACAGTGGTCTGATGGGGCACAGTGGTCTGATCTGAGGTCTGGGGCACAGTGGTCTGATCTGAGGTCTGATGGGGCACAGTGGTCTGATCTGAGGTCTGATGGGGGGCACAGTGGTCTGATCTGAGGTCTGATGGGGGCACAGTGGTCTGATCTGAGGTCTGATGGGGGCACAGTGGTCTGATCTGAGGTCTGATGGGGGCACAGTGGTCTGATCTGAGGTCTGATGGGGGCACAGTGGTCTGATCTGAGGTCTGATGGGGGCACAGTGGTCTGATCTGAGGTCTGATGGGGCACAGTGGTCTGATCTGAGGTCTGATTGGGGCACAGTGGTCTGATCTGAGGTCTCATGGGGACACAGTAGGCTGATCTGAGGTCTCATGGGGGCACAGTAGGCTGATCTGAGGTCTCATGGGGGCACAGTAGGCTTGATCTGAGGTCTCATGGGGGCACAGTAGGCTGATCTGAGGTCTCATGGGGGCACAGTGGTCTGATCTGAGGTCTGATGGGGCACAGTGGTCTGATCTGAGGTCTCATGGGGGCACAGTGGGCTGATCTGAGATCTCTAGGTAGGCACAGTGCGCTGATCTGAGGTCTCATGGGGCACAGTGGGCTGATCTGAGGTCTCATAGGGGCACAGTGGTCTGATCTGAGGTCTCATAGGGGCACAGTGTCTGATCTGAGGTCTCATAGGGGCACAGTGGGCTGATCTGAGGTCTGGTGGGTGCACAGTGAGATGGTATGGGGGCACAGTGGGCTGATATGGGGCCATAGTGGGCTGATCTGAGGTCTGTTGGGAGTCTGACATGGAGGGCTGATATGGGGGTCTGTTGTGATGTCCTGAAATTTATGGGCAGTCTGATAAGAGGATCTGATGAAAAATATTTTTTTCTTATTTTCCTACACTAAAACCTTATATGCGTCTTATGGGCCGGTGCGTCTTATAGGGCGAAAAATACGGTATCTCTATCTATATATATATTTCACCTGAAATGATAGATGGGACTGCACTCAATAAAAAAAACAATAAAAAAAAAACAAAACGATTAGACTACTTTCACACTTGCGTTGTTAATTCCGGTACTGAGATCTGGCAGAGAATCTCAATACCAGAATTAAACAGATCCGTTTTGATTTTGCAAAAAAACTGAAAAAAAAAAAAAAAAAAAAAAAAAAAAGACCCGTCACTAAATACATGGAAAGTTAATGGGTGACAGATACATTTTTAACATTACATTTTTTACATTATATTGTTTGATGCGTTTTTATGGCTGGACACAAAATTGCAGCTTGCAACAGTTGTGTCCGGTCACGAAACGGAAAGGAAGACATCCTGAACAGATCTCCTTCCGTGCAGAATGCTAAAAGGAAACGTTTTCTTCTGGTTTTAAGATCGTCTGCCAGATCTCATTACCGGAAACCAACAACGCAAGTGTGAAAGTAACCTTAGGGCCCCTTTCACACAAGCGAGTTCCACGACTCGCAGCATGTCTCAACAAGAGCTCCCGTCCTGACCTCCCAGCACTGCCGGGGTCCATAGCATTATATTAATTTATGATGCCATGCAACCCTTACAGTTCTGGAATGTATTGGATAACACTGACAGCATTATGTCAGTGTTATACTATACACTGCAGACCTCTAAGGGTTACATAGCATCATAAATCAATATAATGCTATGTGACCCCGGCAGTGCTGGGAGGTCAGGAGGGGAGCTCTCGCAGAAACATGCTGCGAGTCGTGGAACTCGCTCATGTGAAAGAGCCCCCGCCCCCCGGGTCCCGAGGCTCTCTCCGATGCCGACGTCCACGCCCCTCTGAAAATTGATTGACAGCGCTGAAATCCCGCCGGCGCATGCGCAGAAGCGCTTGCAGTGCCGAACACCGCAAGCGCTTCCATCCTTGTGCGCACGCGCCGTCACTTCGCTGAACCCGGAAGTGACGGCGCGTGCGCACAAGGATGGAAGCGCTTGCGGTGTTCGGCACTGCAAGCGCTTCTGCGCATGCGCCGGCGGGATTTCAGCGCTAGGCCAAACGGCCTAGCGCTGTCAATCAATTTTCAGAGGGGCGTGGACGTCGGCATCGGAGAGAGCCTCGGGACCCGGGGGCGGTGAAGAAGCGGTGCTCAGGAAGAAAGAGCCCGCCCCCCGGTGCTCCGAAGGCTCATTAACATAAAGATTAAAGGTCTTTTTTCAGCACAACCGCTGCGCTGTACTCTGCAATAAAGGTATGTTCTAACTGTAGAAGTCAAGGGGTTTTAACCTATGTATTTAAATACATAGGTTAAAACCTAGTGACAGAGCCTCTTTAAGCAAACCATGTGTGGGATTTACTGCCCCAATTCTATGGCCTTTTCTGCAGATAATTGACCACAAGTGAAGCAGTCAATTTGCTGTAGCGCAGCAGGTTCAGAGCTCAGGGCACCAATTATTTATGGCGTTTAAAATGCAATCATATCTAAATGTTAGTTCTCTGTCTGTCGAACCCCCACCGATCAGATACTGATGACTTAGCCAGAGAATAGGTCATCAATAAAACCCCTTTAAACGAAGCGGTTCATGTATTCAATGTGGCCGTCCGATTGGTCGCCCAAGAACTCCAATCTCCACTTCATATTCTATTTTTCTAAAGATTTGGACAAGAACCATTACAGACAGCAGATTACACTTACCAGTTGCTCCAAGTAGTCCTTAATTCCTGGCAGGTATGTGAGGGAGCTGATGGCGAGCAGACACGTCAGGGCGAAATCAAACAGCTGGTAGCAGAAGAAGGGAATCAGCCAGCCGCCGCGGTGCTGCGGGAGAAAGACAGGTCACGTCGTGGACCACCACCCCCTGATCAGGATCTGACAAACTAAATATCAATACGGATCAATAGAAGTGAGGATTCTACAAAAATCAAGTCTCCAGCAGATGGATTTCAAGATCTCTGCTTGCAGTCATTCAATACAAAACTACATTGTTTACCGATGAACTAGACAGCGCTCCGTAATGTCAAAGATGTCCATACACATTAGTGAATGTCGGCCTAATTCAGCGGGCCCATCTAATGTGTATGGGGGCCTCCTGCTGGATTTTAACATGCCTTATTCCTTTTGTCCTTTGTCGTCTGGCAGTGGCTTACTCCAATGTGCCCCACATGCATGGTCAACTGAGCCGAGTGTGCAAGTGCAGGGGGTTGTGGACGTGCGAGACCACTTTAAGTGCACGTTCAGACGCTTGCAGAAATTTCTGTGACCCACATTTAAATGGGGCTGTTCCTGAAACACGTGCATGCATTTACATAACCCCCATGGGTTTCCATGAAAACTACTGTGTGTGAATCTTGTGCCTATGTGCCCATGGCATGGACGACCAGCGGAGACTGAGTGGTCAATGAAAGTTCCTATTGAGCAACTGTGATGAGTTCAAGGGCCAATACCATCAGGACACTTCTGGCACATACACAGTATATGTCATAACTGTCCACCTCTGACCTGCGCTTACCGAGAACGGGGCGTCATCTCGTGGCAATTCGCACAACTCTCCATGCACTTTTTGGGACTTTCCAAAATAGCCATGTAAGCGTGCTTGAATATACTGAAGAGAACGGAGAGAGCCACCTCTCCATCCCTGGCAGCACAAGACAAGGCACCATTTTCGAGACAGCATCGATAAGGTAAGAATTAAAGGGGTTGTCTCACTTCAGTAAGTGGCATTTATCATATAGAGAAAGTTATTACAAGGCACTTACTAATGTATTGTGATTATCCATATTACTTCCTTTGCTGGCTGGATTCATTTTTCCATCACATAATACACTGCTCGTTTCCATGGTTACGACCACCCTGCAATCCATCAGTGGTGGTCGTGCTTGCACAGTATAAGAGAAAGTGTCAGCCTCTCTGGTGGCCGGGCACATAGACTAGTGCTTTTTCCTATATTGTGCAAGCACGACCACCACTGATGGATTGCAGGGTGGTCGTAACCATGGAAACGAGCAGTGTATAATGTGATGGAAAAATGAATCCAGCCAGCAAAGGAAGGCAATATGGACAATCACAATACATTAGTAAGTGCCTTGTAATAACTTTCTCTACATGATGAAGTGAGACTACCCCTTTAAGGTATAATGAGCGTTCATAAAGTCAGGGTAAGGAGCTGCCTGAAGGAAAGCCTGCTATTAGAGAATCTCAAGGCTGTACAGAGAAAGGGGCTCAACATTTTCAATAAAGACCAACTGAAAAGATTATCTTTAGCTCAAAAGGAGTACAATGCCATACAAAAAATATATATATTGCCCCTAAAAGGTGTACATCGCCTTTAAAGCTGTGGTATTAGTCGTCATCATGCGGATGACTTGTGGGTACTCACTGTGATTGCTCCGTAAACCATCATTGCACTCATTGTAAACATCAGCAGGGATATGGCAAACAGGACGCAGGCGTTCTCTGCAAAACAAGTCATTGGGGGCGTCACACAGGTCTACACAGGACAAGCCGCTCACTTCTTACTACAGTTTGTTACAATGTATCAGTCTAGATTTCTCATTTGAGCTAAACATTGTAGCATGACAAGACAAATGCCAAGTGTTTCAAATATTTTTTAGTTGTGTTTTTTTCAGTTACATTTTTTTCTGGTGTTTTTGAAGTCCTATAGAGAAGCCTATGCATTTTAAACAGAAAAGATACTGACCTCCAAAACAAATCAAAATCTGTCCACAACAAACAAAAGTGCCATCTAAATCGCTGCATGTGGAAGCAACAATCTGTGGCATATATGTGAGATGAGAGGTCTGTGAGGGCTCGTGCACACAACCATGGTTTTGGTCTGTAGTCGATCTGCAATTTTTGCCACCTCATTACAGTCTATGGGGATCTGGCGGTGTACTAGAGAATGTGATCGCAGAGATTTTTTGCCTGTGGAATTTGGTGCAAATTCTGACAAAGGAGATGTTTTTCTTAAAGAGGACCTTTCACCACTTGAAAAAAATTAAACTGCACTATATACCTTATAGTGCGTCCCCCACTGATGCTGGCTCCGTTTTTCTTTTTTCAAATGGTCCCCCGGGGGCTTCTCACGGGCCCCCCGTTCTTTTGGCGCACTTTATGCTAATTAGGAAGCATCGGAACAGGGAGGAGGAGACTCCCTGTTCCTCTGTGGGCGTTGCTTCTGCCCTGCTCTGAGCGCTGTCCAATCCGAGCGGACCGCTCACAGCAGGGCCGAAGGAGCTCAAGTTCTCGCGAGATTCGCGAGAACTTGAGAAGACACTGCTTCCGGAGCGGGCACCATCTTGGATTCCCCTTCGCAGCGGTGTGCAGACCGGAGCAGCGGCAGCAAGAGCAGAACAGTCTTCCTCAGCGTCGGTAAGTATGTAATCACCCCTAGACTACGAGCATTACCCATATTATTCTACCCACCCGCCCTATAGGCAACGAGCATGATGGGGGTGATCCCTCTGGGACCCCCCCCCACCCCTAAAAAAACGAGCATGGATGGGGGAAGTATGTGAACACCCCCCCCACCCCCCTATAGGCAACGAGCATGATGGGGGGTCATCCCTCTGGGACCCCCCCACCCCTAAAAAAACGAGCATGCTGGGGAAGTATGGGAACACCCCCCCCCACCCCCTATAGGCAACGAGCATGATGGGGGTGATCCCTCTGGGACCCCCCCCCACCCCTAAAAAAACGAGCATGGATGGGGGAAGTATGTGAACACCCCCCCACCCACCCCCTATAGGCAACGAGCATGATGGGGGGGGTCATCCCTCTGGGACCCCCCCACCCCTAAAAAAACGAGCATGGATGGGGGAAGTATGTGAACACCCCCCCCACCCACCCCCTATAGGCAACGAGCATGATGGGGGGGGGGGGGGGGTCATCCCTCTGGGACCCCCCCACCCCTAAAAAAACGAGTATGTGAAACCCCCCCCCCCCATGGGATCACAACCATCATGCTCGTTGCCTATAGGGGGTGGGGGTGTTCACATACTTCCCCCAGCATGCTCGTTTTTTTAGGGGTGGGGTCCCAGAGGGATCACCCCCATCATGCTCGTTGCCTATAGGGGGAGTGGGTGTTCACATACTTCCCCCAGCATGCTCGTTTTTTTTAGGGGTGGGGGTCCCAGAGGGATGACCCCCATCATGCTCGTTGCCTATAGGGCGGGTGGGTAGAATAATATGGGTAATGCTCGTAGTCTAGGGGTGATTACATACTTACCGACGCTGAGGAAGACTGTTCTGCTCTTGCTGCCGCTGCTACGGTCCGCACACCGCTCCGAAGGAGAATCCAAGATGGCGCCCGCTCCGGAAGCAGTGTCTTCTCAAGTTCTCGCGAATCTTGCGAGAACTTGAGCTCCTTCGGCCTTCGGCTGTGAGCGGTCCGCTCGGATTGGACAGCGCTCACAGCAGGGCAGAAGCAACGCCCACAGAGGAACAGGGAGTCTCCTCCTCCCTGTTCCGATGCTTCCTAATTAGCATAAAGTGCGCCAAAAGAACGGGGGGCCCGTGAGAAGCCCCCGGGGGACCATTCGAAAAAAGAAAAACGGAGCCAGCATCAGTGGGGGACGCACTATAAGGTATATAGTGCAGTTTAATTTTTTTGAAGTGGTGAAAGGTCCTCTTTAAAGAAGAACTCCCACGAAAAATTTTATTCTCTGACCTGTTAGAAAGGTACATGATATAATCTGTAGTGAATGTCATTTTCTTATCAGTGACTGTTTCTGTGAGTAAAAACCTCTCTTCTTATTGTAGCTGGGTCATGTGACCAACTCCCTGACCTCCAACTGACCCAGGACAGGAAGCCAGTAACTGCTCTATTCATTCCTATGGGAGCCTCACTTTCAGTCTCATAGGAATACGTAGAGAATTAGACTTCCTGTCCACACACAAGTCTATGTGTGAGTTGGTGGGTCTAATTGCTGGTCACATGACACAGATAAGAAACTTCAGGATGATATAAGTCAAAAATTCAGACACAGGTAAGAAAATGACATTCACTACAGATTATATCATGTACATTTCTAGCAGGACATGGAATAACATTTTTGTCGGGAGTTCTTCTTTAATGTAACCGTGCCCCCAGAATTTACAGTCACGCATCACAAATCACTGTAGATGCACATCTATAGTACTAGGTGCAGAACAGAGGCAATAGCACTAAGCCAGCTATAATGCATATATAAGACCGTGCCATACAGCGCCCATATGATGCCACCAGGGCCCACACAACACTGATATAAAGCTGCTATTCTTTTTTCACTTGTGCAGAAATTCCTCTCCTTGTCCTCACAAAGGAAACGAATAGGGCACAGACATATGGATACGGACAGCACATGGGTGTCCTGTCCGCGTCCATTGTGGCCCCATTGGGATGAATGGGTCCACATTCAATCCACATTTTGTGCGTATTGGTTGCCGACCCATTCATCTCAACTGGGCCGCAAAAGATGCGGACAGGACACCCATGTGCTGTCCGCACCCGTACGTCCGTTCCGTGGCCCCCCGCTAAACAATAGGGCTCATGCACACAGCTGCAGGCCAGATTTTTCGGTGACACATTTTCATCCCCCTTACACCCCATGTATATTGGCATTCATCTTTGAGAGGACCAACCCCTCTAGAGGGTAATTTTTAACAAGACATCGGAGCGGCTCTGATAGATGATAAAAGCTCACCTGCCACTTTCTCCGAGGCATAGTAGTTTCCAATAACTTCATACTGGATGTCCACGGTAGGCACGGTGTCGGGGTGAGTGACTTTCACAGTCAGAAGTATTCCCATCAGCAGGTTCACCACCTGAAGGCAAGAAGACGAAAAAATTAGGTTGAAACCTAGAAACATGCAGTTTATGTGGGTCGTTCCATATCGGATTTGCTGTGAGAAGGGATGAACCCCCAGAAGATGGCGGTGTATAGAGAACGTGACACTAATGTGAAGATCTGATCTGCTGATGCTTATTGATACATATGTAAGTTACCAGGGAGTTCGGGATCCCAGCATCTCACCCTGGAAAATGACAGCTAAAAACTCCCAAAATTACTCAACCTTTATTTCAGTAGTTATTTTTATTTAGAGGCAATCTGTCTGTTAGCTTTTATCAGGAGTAGAGTGAATATTAAGTTATATATATATATATATTTATTAAGAAAGTCAAGGAGGGCGCACCGCACATGCGCGGCCACCCTCCATTCATTTGTATAGAGCCGACGGAAATAGCCGAGCCAGCGCTCGGCCCCATACAAATGAATGGAGGGTGGCAGCGCATGCGCGGTGCGCCCTCCTTGACTTTCGGGGCCCCGTTCTCGATATAGGTGCAGGTCCCAGTGGTGGGACCTGCACCTATAGGACAATGGGGGCATATCCTAGCGATATGCCCCCATTGTCCGAGATGGGAATAACCCTTTAAGATAAAAACTCAAAAAGGTATGCCGTCAGCAGTTCACCGTGGTCAAAACTGCTGACAGATTCCCTTTATATTTTTATTGTAATATTTTGTTTTTTCCAATTCAACAGAATGAAAAATAAACAACACGATTGCAAGTGTCAACAGGAATCACGTGGCGGATTCTGAAAACAAGCTCTTAAAATCACAGTGGAATCCACACCGATTTTACAAGCAGATTTTTTTTTTTTTTGGAGCTTGTTTTCCCGGTTTTGATGTACATTTTTTAGGAGTATGCTCACGTGCAGAAAAAAAACAAACAAACAAACAAACACCACATGTAGGTATGTACACAGTATTTTTTTGCAGATTCCAATTCACTTCAAAGGGAGAGTTAGCGTCGATTCTGGGCCAAGATACGACATGCTGCTTCCCATTGAAATGAGTGGTAGGCTGTGTGGATGTGTGGAGGTGTTTTTTGATTCGGCACAGGCGGGCCCTTATTCCTCACTCTTCTGAATAAGGGGGTCATTTGCCAAGTGGTTACGACCACCATACAATCTATCAGCAGTGGTCGTGCTTGCTCACCATAGAAAAAAAGCGCTGGTCTCTCTGGTGGCTGGAACCTCACATAAGCTAGTGCATTTTCCTATAGTGTGCAAGCACGACCACTGCTGATGGATTGCAGGGTGGTCATAACCACAGAAACGAGCAGTGCGTAATGGGATGGAAAAAATGAACCATTTTTGTTTGAACCGTCCCCAATAAATGAACTCCTCACAGTGTACCCCGAGGTTGGGACCTGCAGCAACCAGCTATGCCCTGCTGTGCCACCAGAAGGGATATTAAGAACCACGTGGCTATAATCCATGGGCACTAAACTGCACATAGATGACAGGTCACCGACCAGTGCGGAGACCTCCACAGACACGTGTGATGGTTAGTAGCAGCTCTTTCTAGAAGCTTTTGCGGCCCGATCCTTTATGTATTATCCACGGGGTATGCTATAAATGTCTGACAGTCCCACAGCTATCCCTGGAGCGGTGCCCTGCGCGGTATTACTAACTGAAGCTGCCTTTTATTCTGCCGTTACATTCCTGCCGTTCCCAGGCAACAATCTCCTATCTGTAAGGGAAACACATTATGAAACCAAGTCAATAAACCCGCCTCGCACCAGCAAAACCAACACAAAGTGAAAGTGCACGGCGACTAACGCGAGGAATCTGGCCCGACCACGCCCCGGGTGATGTGAACTCAAGGCACCGTAGTGATTTAGGATGCTGTGCGCTCCGGCCTAACCGCAGGTCTAATGTTGCAGGCAGGAAACTCATGGCGTCAGATATGACAAAGGCACAGTCAGAGACAGGCTTTCACAGACGGCCCAATAAAATCTAGAGGTCTCCCGCTAAAGGCGTGACCCCCGGCTGCAGACTCAGTCCACCACTAAGTCACGTCGAAAACCACGCTAGTTATACACAGATTTTGACGCCGATTTCTCACCATGCAAGAAAGCCTGAGAAAAAAAACTGCCACAAAATTAAAGTTGTGAGAAAGACTGGAAAAAGGAAAGGGCAAGATCGGACTCTGGTCGCTGTCACAGGTGGGCCGCTAGCAGGGGAGCGCACGGCAATGGAGATCCGGTGACGTACCAAGCTCTCCGTAGGGTAAGCTAGGCGGAGGATACCACCTAGCGGTGAGCCCGATGACGTCACCGGTACTAATGGGCGTGCCTTAGCGCTGCCGTAGCCTGTAAAATGGCTAGGGCTGCGCTAAAGCCCAACCATCAGAACCGGTGACGTCACCGAATACACTGCTGGGCGGAACCCTCCAACTAGCAGTGTGCTACTGTAAACCAAAAATGAAATTAACCCGGACAATCCTTTGTGAATGGGCCTGGGCTGCAGTACCAAGCACAGCCACAATGCAATAGATGGCGCTGTGCTTAGTAAGCTGCTGTACTCACTGCAGCACCGCGGCCTCTTCAAACAGCTGATTGGTGGGGGTGCAGGGACTGGGCTTATCCTGTGTAAAGGTTCCCTTCTTGGTATTTTAAAGGCGAATTTCAGCTATAGAGAATACTCCGCATTGGTCCAGTACTGCGCCGTACCTACACAAATTAATCAAAGTGACCTCACCGCTGAGGTGTCCAGGACTGGACACCTCCACTTAAAATATGACTTAAAGTGGTTGCCCACTTTTTTGATATTGATGACCAACCCTCAGCAGGGGTCCGACTCCCAGCACCCTCACTGATCGGCTGTTTGAAGAGAAAGCAGAGTGTGTACAAGCAGCGCTCTCTCTTCATTGGTTACCTGCTCGCTGTTGCAACCGCAGTGGTAGAGCAGTGTAATTACAACTATGGCATCCCATTCACTTCAATGGGATGGCTCTGTGGTATCCACATGAATGGAAGCAGCCGTCCCTTTGAAGTAAATGGGACGCCATAGTTGTAATTACACCTGCTCACCACTGCAATTGCGACAGCGAGCAACGAAGAGAAGGCACCGTTCGTACGAGCTCTGCTTTCTCTTCAAACAGCTGATCGGTGGGGGTGTTGGGAGTTGGGTTGCCAGCCGCTGGACCCCTGCCGATCTGCTATTGGTGACCTCAATAATTACATATAAAAAAAAAAACTGGAATAGCCCTTTAAGAAATATTTTAAGATAAAGTTGAGTATATAATTTGTGGAATTCACCTGGATGGTATGCAGGTATGTGTGATGTTAAAAGGGTTAGCCAGCATTTAGTAAGTGGTGGCTTGTCCTCACCAGCTGATGGACAGGGGTGCAGGGATACAGCGCTGCCCCCACTGACTCCTGGGGATAAGCCATCACTTACTAAAGGCTGGACGACCCCTAGAAATACATGTAAAACCTCAGCCAGTGCAGCACATCGCACACCGCAGCGCCAGCTTCCCTCTACGTACCGGACCCTGAGGGTAGTAGTCTATTCAGGAAGTCCTGGCAATTGTTTTCTCCAGATCAATCACACAGCGTGGCATTACTGACAGGAACGAGTCCCACCGCATTCATCAGTCACAGCCACGACGCGTCCAAAAAATACAATTAGCAGACGTCAATGAAATGATAAAATGACACTAAACCAGATCCTTGTCGGAAAGTAGGAAAAAAAAAAAGGGCAAAAAATTCAAAACCTCAATTAGCCCACGCTCACATGCAGCATCCACCATGCCGTTTTTGCTGCATTCTTACAAAATCGCTGAGAAGCACAGCACGTTTTTCACCATGATGGAAAACTATGGCCTCCACATACAGGAGGTCTCCACAGACCGCTCACGTATCCACTGACTTTAATGTGCGCATTCACACATCAGTGGTTTTCCACAGACACCATGGAAACACGCCCTCTTTTTGCCCATGATTACGGATCCCTCGCCCACATTATAGTCTATGGGTCAGAGAAAAACGCAGAAACATGGATGTGGTTTTCACGGGTTGATGCTAGGAGATGCTCTGTATGCAGTGTATGGGGAATACGGAGGACACGGGGAGGGCAACGAGCGGACACGGGGAGGGCAACGAGCGGACACGGGGAGGGCAACGAGCGGACACGGGGAGGGCAACGAGCGGACACGGGGAGGGCAACGAGCGGACACGGGAGGGCAAAGAACGGACACAGGGAGGGCAAAGAACGGACACAGGGAGGGCAAAGACGGACACAGGGAGGGCAAAGAACGGACACAGGGAGGGCAAAGAAACGGACACAGGGAGGGCAAAGAACGGACACAGGGAGGGCAAAGAACGGACACAGGGAGGGCAAAGAACGGACACAGGGAGGGCAAAGAACGGACACAGGGAGGGCAAAGAACGGACACAGGGAGGGGCAAAGAACGGACACAGGGAGGGCAAAGAACGGACACAGGAGGGCAAAGAACGGACAAGGGAGGGCAAAGAAACGGACGGACAGGGAGGGCAAAGAACGGACACAAGGGAGGGCAAAGAACGGACACAGGGAGGGCAAAGAACGGACACAGGGAGGGCAAAAAGAACGGACAACGGCAGGGCAAAGAACGGACACCAGGGAGGGCAAAGAACGGACACACAGGGAGGGCAAAGAACGGACACAGGGAGGGCAAAGAACGGACACAGGAGGGCAAAGAACGGACACAGGGAGGGCAAAAACGGAGAGGGCAAAGAACGGACACAGGGAGGCAAAGAACGGACAACAGGGAGGGCAAAGAACGGACACAGGGAGGGCAAAGAACGGACACAGGGAGGGCAAAGAACGGACACAGGGAGGGAGGGCAAAGAACGGACACAGGGCAAAGAACGGACACAGGGAGGGCAAAGAACGGACACAGGGGGAGGGAGGGCAAAGAACGGACACAGGGAGGGCAAAGAACGGACACAGGGAGGGCAAAGAAGGACACAGGGAGGGCAAAGAACGGACACAGGGAGGGCAAAGAACGGACACAGGGAGGGCAAAGAACGGACACAGGGAGGGCAAAGAACGGACACAGGGAGGGCAAAGAACGGACACAGGGAGGGCAAAGAACGGACACAGGGAGGGCAAAGAACGGACACAGGAGGGCAAAGAACGGACACACGGAAGGGAGGGCAAAGAACGGACACAGGACACGGACACGGAGGGCAAAGAACGGACACAGGGAGGGCAAAGAACGGACACAGGGAGGGCAAAGAACGGACACAGGGAGGGCAAAGAACGGACACACGGCTTCTGTATGGAGGGACTTCATGGATGCACCACTGACCACCTTGTCACAGAGTGAATATCACCCTATGTCCTGCGAAGGCCGAATTCTGTGGTGAAAATCCGCAACATAAAATTGCCATCCTGTGGATTTAAAGTTTACACCAGGGGTTAATTTTATTGCATTTGATTATTTGTGAACATGGTCGTCCTACCCCCACAGCAATTTTACTTCTAGCCTTTAAAGTGCTCAGCCTAAGGGCTCATGCACACGACCGTACGTATTTTGCAGTCCGCAAAAAACAGATCTGCAAAAAAAGAAAATACAGATGGCGTCCGTGTGCTTTCCGTATTTTGCGTAATGGAACAACTGGCCCTTAATAGAACAGTCCTATCCTTGTCCGTAATGCGGAGAATAATAGGACATGTTCTATTTTTTTGCGGAACGGAAATACGGACATGGAATGCCCATGGGGTAACTTCCGTTTTTTTTTGCAGACCCATTGAAATGAATGGTTCCGCATGCGGTCTGCAAATAAAAAAAAACAAAACGGAACGGATACGGAAATAAAATATGTTCGTGTGCATGAGCCCTAAGGCTACTTTCACACTTGCTTTGTTAATTCCGGTACTGAGATCCGGCAGAGAATCCCAATACTGGAATTAAACGGATCCGTTTTGATTTTGTTCAGTTAGGACGCGGTTGTGTGAACTCAAAATGGAAAAAACGAGATTTTTGTGGACTCACCTGTAAAATCTCTTTCTCGCTGTGTTCATTGGGGGACACAGGACCGTGGGATATAGCTGCTGCCCCTAGGAGGCGACACTAAGCTGAAAAAGTGATAGCTCCTCCTGCCGGCTATATCCCCTCCCGCCTAGAGAGAGCATATCAGTTTGTGCCCAAGCAGTAGGAGCAAAACAAGAAATAAAAACAGAAAGAAACGTCAACTAGGTCCGAACCTAGGACCAATGACCCCACCCGCTTAAGGAAAGAAAAGATTCCTTGCGGTAAAATGAAAAACAATGGGTGGGCGCTGTGTCCCCCAATGAACACAGCGAGAAAGAGATTTTACAGGTGAGTCCACAAAAATCTCGTTTTCTCGCTAGTGTCATTGGGGGACACAGGACCGTGGGACGTCCCAAAGCAGTCCACGGGGAGGGGAGAACCAAAAATAGAACGCAGATGCGAAGGCCTAGGGAACTGCCGCTCGCAAAACCTTGCGTCCCAGAGCAGCATCAGCCGATGCAAAAGTGTTCACCTGGTAAAACCTGGTGAACGTGTGTAAGGAAGACCAGGTTGCTGCCTTACAGAGTTGTACCGCAGAGGCCTGGTGGAAATGAGCCCAAGAAGCGCCCACCGCCCTGGTAGAGTGGGCCGTGATACGAGCAGGGGGCGTCCTGCCCCGGGAGCGATACGCCTCGGCAATGGCTAGACGTATCCACCTGGCAATCGTCACCTTGGAAGCCGCCAATCCCTTGCGGGGACCCTCAGGCAGGACGAACAGGGAGTCTGTGCGCCGAAAAGACTCTGAAACGGCTAAGTAGATCCTCAATGCCCTGACCACGTCTAGGCTGTGGAGAGCACGTTCTGTAGGATGGGATGGCGAGGGGCAGAAAGATGGAAGGACGATGTCCTCATTCATATGGAAGGCCGAGACTACCTTAGGTAGAAAGGAAGGCACCGGACGCAGAACCGCTTTATCCAGGTGCAAGATGAGAAAGGGTTCTCTGCAGGAAAGTGCCGCCAGTTCCGAAACTCGCCTGATGGAGGTGACAGCCACCAGGAAGGCTACCTTCCACGAGAGGAGACGGAGAGAGACACTGTCGAGCGGTTCGAAGGGAGGTTCCTGGAGGGAACCAAGTACCAGGTTCAAGTCCCAGGATGGAAGAGGGGGACGATAGGGAGGCACAATGTGAGCTACCCCCTGAAGGAAGGTTCTGATCGGGGATTTTTGTGACAGCTGTCTCTGGAAAAAAATTGACAGCGCAGACACCTGTCCCTTAAGAGAATTAAGACCCAGCCCTAACTCCAGACCTGACTGCAGGAAGGAAAGGACCGTAGACAGAGAAAAGGAAAGTGGAGGTAGGTCACGCTCCCCACAGAACCGGAGAAAAGCCTTCCAAGCCCTGTAGTAAACTGTAGACGATGTAGGCTTCCTTGCCCTGATCATGGTCCGAATGACTGTGTCAGAGAATCCCCTACGTTTCAAAATGGAGGTCTCAATAGCCACGCCGTCAAACGTAGCCAGCCTAAACGCTGGTGGAAGACGGGTCCTTGAGATAGGAGGTCGTCCCTGAGTGGGAGAGGCCATGGAGCGTCTCCGAGAAGGAGAATGAGCTCCGTGTACCACGTGCGCCGGGGCCAATCTGGAGCGACGAGAATGGTTGGTATGCCTTCCCTCCTGATTCTGCGAAGAATCCGGGGTAGGAGAGGGATGGGGGGAAAGACATACAGGAGGGAAAACCCCTCCCATGGGGCTACCAGTGCATCTGCTGCGTAGGCCCGCGGATCCCTTGTTCGAGACAGGAAGACTGGGAGCTTGTGGTTGAGCCTGGATGCCATCAAGTCCACCTCCGGCCGACCCCAACGAAGGCAAATGGCATTGAAGACTTCCGGATGTAGGGACCACTCCCCTGGATCCACGGTCTGCCGACTGAGGTAATCTGCCGCCCAAATCTCCACCCCAGGAACGTATACTGCGGAAATGACTGGCACGTGATCCTCTGCCCACTGAAGAATCTTGGCCGCCTCGTCCATCGCTGCCCGGCTGCGAGTTCCTCCCTGGTGATTGATGTAAGCCACCGCCGTGGCATTGTCCGACTGAATCCGGATCGGCAATCCTACCAATAGGGGGGTCCAGTGAAGCAGGGACAGATAGATGGCCCGCAGCTCTAGTATATTGATCGGTAGTTTGGACTCCGATGGAGACCACTTCCCCTGGACCATCCGTGGAGGGAAAACCCCCCCCAACCGAGGAGACTGGCATCGGTGGTGATAATTGTCCATGAGATCGGCAGAAAGGACTTGCCGGAAGTCAGGGCTGGAGCCTCTAGCCACCACACCAGGGTCGACCGCACCTGGGGAGGAAGGGAGATGGAGTTGTTGAGGGAGTCCGGTGACTTGTCCCAGGTCGACAGGATCGCCCATTGAAGTGGGCGAGTGTGGAACTGCGCAAACGGGACTGCCTCGAAGGAGGCCACTAGAGTCCCCAGCACCTGCATGCAACAATGAATCGTGGGACGTGTGCTGCGGTGGAGAAGCCGCACTGATCTTTGGAGCGATCGTCTCTTGTCGAGAGGGAGCCGGACTGACGATGTGGCTGAGTCGAGGACCATCCCCAGGAAGGTGATCTGTCTGCTGGGATGGAGGGATGACTTCTTGAAATTTACTAGCCAGCCGAACTGAGTCAGCGCGCCTATGGTGATGGCGAGGCTCTCTTCGTTCTGACTGAAGGTGGGTGCCTTCACAAGAATGTCGTCCAGATACGGGAACAGAACGATACCCCTGGAACGAAGGAGTGCCAGAAGAGGGGCCAGCACCTTCGTGAAAACTCGCGGCGCGGTTGCCAACCCGAAGGGAAGGGCCACAAATTGATAGTGACAGTCCTCCACTGCAAAACGGAGGAAACGCTGATGGGCGTGGGCGATGGGGATATGCAGGTACGCATCCTGAATGTCCACTGAGGAAAGAAACTCGCCCTGTTCCAGGGAGGCCACTACGGAGCGTAAAGACTCCATTCTGAAATGTTGAGTCCTGACAAAGCGATTCAACAACCTGAGATCCAGGACTGGTCGCACGGATCCCTCCTTTTTGGGCACCACAAAGAGGTTTGAATAAAAACCCCTGAAATGCTCGGCTGGGGGAACCGGGGCAATTACCCCCTTTAAAAGAAGGGTGTGAAGTGCCTGAAAGAAAGCTGTCGACCGGCCAGGATCTCTGGGTGGTCGGGACAGGAAAAAATCGGTCTGGTGGACGGGAGACAAATTCGATCTTGTACCCTGAGGTTACAATCTCGAGCGCCCAAACATCGGAGATGTGGGCCCGCCAAGCCTCCTGAAAAAGGAGGAGACGACCCCCCACCCTCTGGGGTGGGGGCGCCCCCTCATGCCGAGGATTGTTTATTATTAAATGCGCGGGTGGGCTGTGCCCGAGGGCGCCAAGCGGGTTGGGCCTTAAAGGTAGGCTTCTTCCTCTGTTGCTGTGAGGAAGTGGCGGCCTGAGCCTTTGCTGCTGAACGCGTGCCTGAGAAACGCCGAAAGGACTGAAATTTGGAATTTGAGGATCTAGGACGAACGGAACGTCCGGGCCTCTGTTGCGGAAGGTGGGTGCTCTTGCCACCCGTGGCCCTGGAGGAGGAATAAAGGTTGTCCTACCAGACCATCCAGGTAACACCAGATAACACCAGGTCCTGTGTCCCCCAAAGCGTAGCAGCGCGGCGTCTGTGGGAGGAAAGCCTGTCTCACGATGCAGGCATGGTAAGGAGCTCCTCCCCGGAAGAAAAAGCCGAAACTCCGCCCCCCCAGGTCGGGGAAAAGGGCCGCGGCCTAGTAGGCCCAAAAGCCGGGGCCTAAATTTGAAACTGCGGCCGCCCGCAAGTACTTCCGGTCCGGAACACCACTTCCGGTGAGCGGAGCGTGGCCGGCGGCATGCACACGCGCCGAGCGTGCCTGCAGAGAAAGTTTCCCCATGGGGATAACGGGGAACGCAGGACCTGGAAGGCGTCTGGGCCCGAGAAAAAGGTGAGGGTCCCAAGCTCCCACAGGGTCTGGGGAAAGGGGGGTCTGGTGGTAGTGGGGGCCGCGGGGGTAACTTATACTCACCCCTCTTCACCTTGCCCCCTTCCAGCACTTCACCCTCCGTAAATGACACCAGCAGGGTCACCTCCTCAGTTGCTGGCACGAAGTGGCAGGAGACTGGAATAGATGGAGGGACTTTAGATCCTAGGTGACCCCGGGGCTGGCGGGAAGCAGGAGAGCAATGCTGCCCTGGTCCACTTTTCTTCATGGGGGAACTGGGCAGGGAGGGGGTCCGACCCTGGCCAGGTATCCCCGGGGGACAGGAAGGCAAAGCGATCCTGTTCCCCAAATAAAAGGATAAATAAATAAAATAACTAATAACCCTGCAGAGCAGGGAGGTCTGCCTCCTACGACACTAAGCTAAAAAACTGATATGCTCTCTCTAGGCGGGAGGGGATATAGCCGGCAGGAGGAGCTATCACTTTTTCAGCTTAGTGTCGCCTCCTAGGGGCAGCAGCTATATCCCACGGTCCTGTGTCCCCCAATGACACTAGCGAGAAAGAACAGATCCGTCACAATATACATTGAATGTCAATAGGTGACAAATCCGTTTTTTTAAGGCTCCTAAAAAAACGGATCCGTCACCATTGACTTACATTTTTTTATCGTTTTTATGACCGGACACAAAACCACTGCAAAGCTGTGTATCTGGTCACAAAACAGAATGCTGCAGGAACGGAAAATGTTCAGAATGAGGACCAAGCAGAAACATTTTTTTTTTCTAGTATGTAGATCCTCTGCCGGATCTCGGTACCGGAAAAACAACACCGCAAGGCCTCATGCACACGAACGTTGTTTGGGTCCGCATCTGATCTGCTATTTTTTGGTGGCTGGGATGCGGACCCATTCACTTCAATAGGGCCGTAAAAGATGTCGACGTGTACTGTCTGCATCCCTACGTCTGATCTGTGGCCCTGCAAAAATTTTTTTTAAAAAAAATAGAACGTGTCCCATTCTTGTCCGTATCACAGACATAGTACTGGTCTATTGAGGGCGGAACGCACATGGCCGGTATTGATATTTTGAGGGTCCGTAATTTGCAGGCAGCATTTCATGGCCATGTGCATGAGGCCTAGAGAAAAAAAAAAGCCACTTAGGCCCCTTTCACACGGACGAGATTTCCACGCGGGTGCAATGCGTGATGCGAACGCATTACACCCGCACTGAATCCTGACCCATTCATTTCAATGGGTCTTTTCACATGAGCGATGTTTTTCACGCATCAGTTCGCCGTTGCGTGAAAATGGCAGCATGTTCTATATTCTGTGTTTTTCACGCAGCCCTGGCCCCATTGAAGTGAATGGGTCTGCGTGATTCACTGATGGTTGCTAAGAGATGTTGTTTGTAAACATTCAGTTTTTTATCACGCGCGTGAAAAACGCATCAAAACGCTTCGCACCTGCGCGGAAAAAACTGAATGAACGTACGCAATTGCAGTCAAAACTGACTGCGATTGCGTGCGGATTGGTGCGGATTTTCTGGAACGCACCCTGAGCGCATCCGGACGGAATCCGTGACGCTCGTGTGAAAGAGGCCTTACCTTTTCACCTGCGATCCGCTCCAGCACAGAAGGTCCCATCCACGCTGCTTCCAATTCCCTGTACACCAAGCAGCACATGATCACTGAAGCCAGTGAATGGCTGCAGCGCTGTACGTGATGTTACACTTACGATCCACAGCGGAAGCATCGGGGTCAGGACCTTCAGTGCTGGAATGGAGTGTCCCTGAATATGTAAGTGGCTTTTTTTTATCCAAGTGCGGTGTTTTGCGGATCCACGAACATGGTACGGCTGTGTGCGTGAGGCCTAAAGGAGAGGAGAAAAAAAAGCCACTTACATATTCCGGCCATGTGTTTTCCACCCTCAATAGACCTGTCCTATCCATGTCCATGATACCAACAAGAATAGGACTTTTGTTTTTGGTTTTTTTGTCCGCATCTTTTGCAGCCCAATTGAAGTGAATGGCTCCGCAAAAAATGAGGCTAGGATGCAGACCCAAACAACGCTCGGGTGCATGAGGCCTTGGGTTGAGCATTTTCAAGGCCATAAGTAAAACTGCTGGAGGGGGAGGTGGCTTTATAACCCGTTTAAGGTACTAGCGAATATTAAAGAAGAACTCCCACAAAATTTTTTATTCTCTGACCTGTTAGAAAGGTACATGATATAATCTGTAGTGATTGTCATTCTCTTATCAGTGACTGTTTCTGTGAGTAAAAACCTCTCTTCTTATTGTAGCTGGGTCATGTGACCAACTCCCTGACCTCCAACTGACCCAGGACAGAAAGCCAGTAACTGCTCTATTCATTCCTATGGGAGCCTCACTTTCAGTCTCATAGGAATACATAGAGAATTAGACTTCCTGTCCACACATAAGTCTCTGTGTGAGTTGGTGGGTCTAATTGCTGGTCACATGACACAGATAAGAAACTTCAGGATGATATAACTCAAAAATTCAGACACTGGTAAGAAAATGACATTCACTACAGATTATATCATGTATATTTCTAGCAGGACATGGAATAAAATTTTTGTCGGGAGTTCTTCTTTAATGTAACCGTGCCCCCAGAATTTACAGGTCACGCATCACAAATCACTGTAGATGCACATCTATAGTACTAGGTGCAGAACAGAGGCAATAGCACTAAGCCAGCTATAATGCATATATAAGACCGTGCCATATAGCGCCCATATGATGCCACCAGGGCCCACACAACACTGATATAAAGCTGCTATTCTTTTTTCACTTGTGCAGAAATGTCCTCTCCTTGTCCTCAAAAAGTTGGTGGGTCTAATTGCTGGTCACATGACACAGATAAGAAACTTCAGGATGATATAACTCAAAAATTCAGACACTGGTAAGAAAATGACATTCACTACAGATTATATCATGTACATTTCTAGCAGGACATGGAATAAAATTTTTGCCGGGAGTTCTTCTTTAAAGGACTTCTCCAGAGCAACAGGAACACAAACGGTTTAAAAGGAAATAAAGTTAAAAAAAAACCCTCAATGAAACTGGTTTTGCAAAGAAATGCTGGTACTGACGAGAATAGAAGACTGCCCTGACTGGGCCTCTCCTCAAGGTTGTTACAAAAAATACCGTAAGTCACGTGCACAAAACAATGGCTCTGGGGCAAAGTCAAGGTCTGACTACGAGCTCGGCACCCCCACCCTTCAATCAGTCAGGGAAAGCTGCTCCTCGGACATAGGCTTTATTCACACGACCGTATGTGTTTTGCGGTCCGCAAATTGCGGATCGGCAAAAAAAAACCGGATGACGTTCCGTATGGCATCCGTGTTTTTGTTTTTTTTGCGGATCCATTGTAACAATGCCTATCCTTGTCAGCAAAACGGACAAGAATAGGACATGTTCTTTTTTGCGGAACGGAAATACGGACATACGGAAACGGAATGCTCATGGAGTACCTTCCGTTTTTTTTGCGGACCCATTGAAATGAATGGTTCCGCATACGGTCCGCAAAAAAACCGAAACGGACACGGAAACAAAATACGGTCGTGTGAATGAAGCCATAAACTCACAGCGCCATAACGGCTCATAAGGCTGTGAGGTCCTGACTCTGCGTCCACCGCACCGCGCTCCACTCGTCAGTACAGTAGACCCCGTGGTCAGGCAGGAGCTCACAGCCTCGTTACGACATTGTGAATACGAGTCAGAGAGGAGCAGCGTCCAGTCTGGGAAACGCGGCCGTCATACGCAGCGTGCTTCCCGGACCAAACACGCATGTGTGAACAACGCCTTAGAAGAAGTAACTCTCTGCAGTGGATCCCAGGCTCGCTGTGGATTTTCTATTACAGATTGCACTCTCTGCAACGAACAGGACCCGAGAAGCGGCAGGACGGGACCGGTGGTGGGGGGCTGATAAGGATGGCACAGACACGGCCATGACGCAGCAGAAAACCGTACAGAGTCACTGTTAGGTGGCCTCATGATTTTGCCAAAAAAATGCTGTGTCATCCGTAAAGGTCATTGTACATCAGAAAACATCTCACAACCCATAAACCGCAGCGGTTTTCTACCACGTTGTCACCCGCCTGGCCTCGCCCTACGGTTTGTTACCAGTTTTTTTTATTTTTATTTTGAAGCATTGTTACTGGCTTCAAATGACTAGACCAGGTAGGCCCAACCTGTGGCCCTCCAGCTGTTGCAAAACTACAACTCCCAGCATTCCTGGGCAGCCTACAGCTACTACGGCATGCTGGGAGTTGTAGTTTTGCAACAGCTGGAGGGCCGCAGGTTGAGCGTCCCTGGGCTAGACAAACCCCTCTGCCCGATCTGCTAATGAAGTGTTAACTGGCTGCTGACTAGTGGCGGTGTGGTTTGCCTGATGGCGGGTTTATACGACGCTGTTGTGCTGCTTATTAAAAATGCATGTTTTTTTATTTGTTAAAGTGTTTCCCTGTAAAAACTGCACGGATAATTACCACACGGCGATTACAAAAGTGCAACAATCGTGGTACATTTTTAAAAAGGCAAGGCATAACCCTGCCCTAAAACCGCGTAGCCATTAAAGAAGAACTCCCACAAAAATTTTTATTCTCTTGACCTGTTAGAAAGGTGCATGATATAACCTGCAGTGAATGTCATCTTCTTATAAGAGGCTGAAATTAAGAGTTTCCACTCTCTTCTTATTGTAGCTGGATCATGTGACCAACTCCCTGACCTCCAACTGACCCAGGACAGGAAGCCAGTAACTGCTCTATTCATTCCTATGAGACTGAAAGTGAGGCTCCCATAGGAATACATAGAGAATTAGACTTCCTGTCCACACATAAGTCTCTGTGTGAGTTGGTGGGTCTAATTCCTAGTCACATGACACAGATAAGAAACTTCAGGATGATATAACTCAAAAATTCAGACACTGGTAAGAAAATGACATTCACTACAGATTACATCATGTACATTTCTAGCAGGACATGGAATAAAATTTTTTGCGGGAGTTCTTCTTTAACCATCAAACACCAGCTGAGGCCTCATGCAAATGACCGCATTTCTGGTCCGTGTCCGATCCTTTTGTGTATTGCACACAGACACGTTCATTTCTATGGTTCCTCAAAAAAAAACGGACAACATACAGATATTACCTATGTGACGTCCGCATCTCGGAGGCCAGGACAGATCCTGTCCTATTCTTCTCCTTTTTGCAGACAAGAACGCAACTGCAGGATGCACACGGACCGCATCTGTATTTTGCGGATCCACGATTTGCAAGCTGCAAAACGGATCCGGTCGTGTGCAGGAACGCTTATTTCACTTGCACACTGCTGAAGCTCAGCTTCTGGTTGCCCCACCTCAAACAGGTCCCATCTGTGACTCTCGCTTCCCCTTTCCTAGACATGCACCGATTCACCCCGGTCACTGGGTGACATGTACCAACCACATCCACTGGTAACCGTCAGAACCAAACTGGTCACCGACGGCCTCGCCCCCGTCCTACGCACCGTACGATTCGATTAATCCCCCCCCGCATGCTTTTCTATAGGATCGTTCACGGACACTCCCACTGCAAAATGAGGAGAAGAAGCGGACGTCCGTCTCTAGTGAAGGAGTCTTGAGCTTCTCTGCTCTCCCAATGCTTTTAGTTTAGCATCTGTCTGGAAAGGACTCCCTGCCAGGCTGCCAAAGACGTCATGCAATACAAAGCAAAGAACAATGGACAATGTCCGTGAAAATGTCACCGCCAACTAGTCAACGAACTCAAGGGCTACAGAGGAAATCCTGAAATGTCCACCATTGTAAAGTCTCTGCTTGCTGCCAGGGAATTGAAACATTGCTGCTCACAGGTAAGTGACTCAGGTAGGCGGCTTGTTAAAGGGTCCAGCAGATCCAAAGACCTGGTGCCGGAAAAGATCTTCTCTCTGCCGTGTGTACGGGAAAGTCAGGAGGGGCGAAGAAAGAAAAGAAAAAAAAACTTTCAGCAGGATCAACTCTATCAGACCAGGCCAGGTTGATCCTGCTGATTAAAACGCTACTTGTTGTGTGAAAATCGGTTGCAGTGTTCTTTATGCAAATGAGAAGTTCGGGGGGGCGTGGCAGCTACTGACTGGCTAAGCCCCGCCCCTCAGTGCACCGAGGCTCTCTTTTGCACACGGGCACAGGTATAATATAACACAAGGTCCCTGCAGATTTCTGTGCGTTTCCGTACCAAAAACCGCATGTTTTACTTAAAACGCACGTAATGCACATCGTATGCAGGCAGCCTAAAGAATAAGTCTGTTCTTGGGAAGGCAGCGACTGATTTTTTCAACACAGGAAACAGGATCAACCCTGCCAGGCAGTAGACCTGGTTTAATAGGGTTGATCCTGCTGATGAGCGCTCTTTAAACATCACAGTTATAAGATATTTTGTACAATAAAGGCTTTCCTAGGAGGTCGCTCCCTAAAGTTACAGGACGGCTGGAATCTGCTGCCAGGTGACAGAAGAGCAATCGTGTCATGTTACCGGGGTATGCAAAAAGGGCACCGGATAACCCAGACCATACCTGAGAACTTCCTGTGCCCCCCTCGCCCTCCTGCAGACCAGTCTGTGCCCCCCTCGCCCTCCTGCAGACCAGTCCTGTGCCCCCCCTCGCCCTCCTGCAGACCAGTCCTGTGCCCCCCTCGCCCGTCCTGCAGACCAGTCCTGTGCCCCCCTCGCCCTCCTGCAGACCAGTCCTGTGCCCCCCTCGCCCTCCTGCAGACCAGTACCTGTGCCCCTCGCCCTCCTGAGACAGTCCTGTGCCCCCTCGCCCTCCTGCAGACCAAGTCCTGTGCCGCCTCGCCCTCCTGCCAGACCAGTCCTGTGCCCCCTCGCCCTCCTGCAGACCAGTCCTGTGCCCCCTCGCCCTCCTGCAGACCAGTCCTGTGCCCTCGCCCCTGCAGACCATCCTGTGCCCCTCGCCCTCCTGCAGACCAGTCCTGTGCCCCCTCGCCCTCCTGCAGACCAGTCCTGTGCCCCCCCTCGCCCTCCTGCAGACCAGTCTGTGCCCGTCACCATCATGCAGACCTGTCCTGTGCCCCCTCCCTCTCATGTACACCAGTTCTGTGCCCCCCCTCACTCTCCTGCCCCTATAGCAGCTGCCCCCGGGGCTCCTCCATACCGGGCTCCAGCTCTGCCTCGGCTACATGGAAGTGGTCACCGCCGGCCCTTACCATGTACTTGGTGCCCAGGATAATGGTTCCGGTCCGGACATGGCAGCAGCCGCAGCACCGAGTGCTGTACAGCCGGTCCCGGCTCCGCTTCACATTCATGCTGCGTAGATCTCGTCCTCCGTTATCGCTTCTTGTCGGGCTCTGCAGCAGACGTCAAACGCATCACACGTAACGTCCTCCGACAAGTTCTGTAAGGCGGGGCCTGAAGACTCCGGTCGCCATGTTTGAAAACGGCAAAAATAACGCTCCCTAGATACGAGCCGCCATCTTGGAAATGGGAAAAATCAGGTATTCGAGTTGTTGTAACGCGCTTTTTGGCCACAAAGGGTCGCTGTTCTGTGTTTCTGCTGACAATGAGTTATAGAAAGTTGTATTTTCTGTACAGAACTTTCTGAAAGTTATATAACTGGTTATTATATGACTGACTATAGGGAGGGGGGCAGCAAATGAGCACTAAGTGCGGATCAGAAGCGTTGTACTGTAAAAAATGTCAATCTCACCATGCAGCAAAAAAAGGATAATTTGAAATTTGCAACATATCAATTTATACTGCAGATCTCCGCTGTACATTTTACCCTTTGCAATGCATCGTGGGAAATCTGCAGCCTTTTTTGGGACAAAAACCCATATCATTTATTTGTCAGATCTCTGGCAAAATCAGTTGCAACGTTTTCTTCTGTATTTTATGTCCCATGTGAACGTCCCTTAAAGATAAGACAGTCCAAGTCGCAAAACACGGATCCTCAAAAAATACGGATGACATCCATTTGCATTCCATATTGTGACGAACAGAACAGCTGGCTCCTAACAGAACCGGGCAATATGTGGACAATAATAGGGCTTTTTTTTTTGCGGAATGGACATATAGAAACGGAATGCGCATGGAGTAACTTCCGTTTTTTTTTTTTTACGGACCCATTGAAATGAATGGTTCCGCATACGGGCCGCAAAAAAATGGAACGGACACGGAAAGAAAATATGTTTGTGTACATGAGCCCTAATACCGATGACCTATCCTCCGTATCTGACCAGTAAGGGTCAGAGTCCTGGCTCTGTTGCGGCTACGGCGGCCTCTTCCTAGGCCAGTGATTTGACGGGAAGTTCATTAGTCACATGACCTAGGCGCATTCAACTGAGTGGGCCCAGGCTGCAATACCAAGTACAGCCACTATACAATGAATGGCGCTGTGCATGGTAAATTTGAGGAGGCTACTAGTGAGTCAGATCCCCACAGATCACATTCTGATGATCTATCCTAAGGTTAGGTTATCAGTATTTACTCCTTAATAACCACTGATGCGCATTTCTGCCACGGCTTTATTCCTAGACTGCTAGATTTGGCCTAGAGTAAGTGCTGCATGAGCCTCCCGTCCAGAAGAGAGAGGAAGCTCAGCGTCCAAACGAGAACAGCAGAAGCACCAATCCGGGCAGTTTAACCTCTTAGATGCCACGGTGCCTGTTGTGCATCCTAGTGACTGTCAGTATAGCACTGACAGTGTAATTCTCCGTAGTGCATAAGGAGTCCAGAGAATTATAAATGCGATCAAAAGATGCGGGTGATGCTGGGGGGAGATGCAGCGGCGGCCATGCTGGGATCAGGAGTGATGCGGGTGTGACGGAGAGTACAATCTGTGTGGGGGCCCGAGCATTTTCAAAGTTGGATAACCCCTTTAAAAAGAGTGTGAATTTGGAAGGACATTATTGAGGGACGCATATATTTATTGAGTGGATTGTTATACCCTATATGATCATTCAAGAGATTTATTATGTCACATTGACACCATATTGTTTTCATACTGATCCAACATTATTTATCTTTGTCTCATTGTCCATTTTATATATTTTTGATATACGCTTATCCGCTACTACTGCGAGGGCCCCGCAGGCAATATCAAGAAGACTTATTATGGAGAACATTTTGTTTTTTCATGTTTTTTTTAAGGCTATACTGCTTTAATTGCCTTTTAACTATACAATCAATATTATGACACATCTACCACCCCCCTCCACTCGGGGAGTTAGACCGCCAGCTTTACATTTCCGTACCTCTGCTACATTACAGTTGGCTATTCGGACGGCCAGTTTTAGCCACCCACAATCCATACTGGAATACCGGTGAGCCAAAGGGCTCAAAACGAACTGGTCACTAAGGGGTTAAAAGTAATGCGTCAACAGAGGTTGTGAAATTTCAGGGGGAAAAAAATGAAGATTGATCTGTTGCTTGTAGTCGCCATGAGCCTTCAGGGAGTCTCTCGTGATACCTCGGCATGTTGTGTAATGCATTTCCTCATGTGATGTGATGACAATATGTACGGTATTTATGGTATTTGTTGTGTTTTTTTATTCCTCTGGTTCATTTCAATGGATGAAAACAGAAACTTTCCACCAGTAATCCTCAATACCTAGTTCACAACTGGACCAATCACAGCACAGCTTCCATTTCTTAAACTGCTCTGCGAAAATGAACTCTGCACAGTGATTGGCCATTCTTTTCTGCTGTACAGTTTTGATAAACGAGGCCCAAGGAAGAAGATTTACGTCACCAATCACATGTATTGTGCATTTTGCACTTGGAAATTGCTGTCCGGATTTGAAAAAAAAAACACGGCTGCCTTCCTCCAAAATACAAAGCCACATGAATAAGCCCTTCAGCTCATGACCTGAACAGGTTTTCAGAAGTAATAAAAAAAGTATAAGTTGTAAAGCTTTTCAATGTACAGTGAACAAACTTTATTTATATTCAACATGCAAAACACTTTGAAGGGTTTTCCAGTATTTTGAGATGAGTGGCCTATCCTCAGGACCCCCCATGATCAGCTGTTTGGGAGTAGGTCCAGCAGCGTACATAGGCGCCAAAAATGCACAGCTCCATCCATTGTGTAGTGGACGGAGCTGTTTACTGCAGCACTGCTCCCGTTCAGGTCAATGGGCACAGTGCTGCAGTAACCAGCTCCATCCACTGCACAATGGATGATGCTGTTTATTTCTGGCGTTTGTTTCCAGCAACGGAGCTGCTTGCTCCAGACGGCGCTTCCACCCAGGACTCACGGCTCCCTGCTCTTCTGCCGGCCTGTACTGATGTCACAGTGCGAGCCTATGTGCGTTACATCTTGACGCTGTACACAGTCAGGACAGAGCTGGGAGCGGTGAGTACTGCCAGCGCAGCACTTCCCTCACTACTCCATAGTGGAAGCGGTTATTAGCATTCGCACTATAAGACACACTGCCATTTTTTACCCACTTTTGGGGGAAAAAGTGTGTCTTATAGTCCGAAATATAATTTAGTTTTGATCTGATAAAGGAAAACTCAGAGTCAAACATCTTATTGCCGGTTATCCCATGTTCAGATTTGGAAGTATTGTGTACAGGCTTGGACTGGCCCACAGGGGTACAGGTGAATCCCCCAGTGGGCCCCTAGTCTCCCACCCCCTGCACATATAGCACATAACACAGTAGACTTACTGCTCTACATACATATATTCACTGTACAGCACCTCAACCAGCCTATGTTCATATAAAAACTGGGTTGAATATTTACGAAACTCCCCAGTTTATTATCATAGACGATACGAGCTGAGATGACTTCCAGGTATAGAGGAAAGCCACCAGTGTCCTCTTCTCCCCAGGACCTACCTTCTCAGAGTTCCAGCAAGGACCCCCATATTCAGTCATCTTTTATAATTCGTGTTTTTTATTAAAGAGATTATAATAGAAGAGGGTTCACAATAAAGCAAATGTTGGATTACAGAAATAACATACTGCTGAGTCTCCATAATAAGAAATGATCTGGTCCAACACTTCAATGCAGAACACAGTTTTCTCCATGCCCCCAAAAATATAACATTACATAGCCAATAAAGAAATCAGAATCCATAGAGAGACATGTGGTCTATATAACTAAGATAGTTCACTCTCAGCAGTGGTAAAATGACAAGGATCTACATACAGAATACATACAACACACATATGGCGAGGGAAAGGGAGTCCCTTAAAATAATTAATATATGTATAATAATGTAATAAAAGCAACGTTCCATAAAATGGTATGGAACACCATGAATAAGGCCGCCCACATCTACAGTGTTTATAACATAATGTAATGGCACGCAATCAGTTAAAGTGTAACTGTTAGGCCCCATTCACACGACCGTATGTGTTCCTAGCTCCGTAGAAATACGGCACGGAAGTATGGAGGTACTTCCGCAAAAATACGGATACGGAAGCATACGGAAGCATCAAAAGTCTTTGAAATTATTTTACATAAAGATTTTGACTGTGAATTGAAAAAATAGAAAAAAAATGTGTTTTAAAACTGTCACCTTAGAGCCAAATATGAATATATGCATATACACGGACATGGATCCGCAAAAATACGGAAGACATACAGAAAGTCTTCCGTGGCGTTCCGCATTTTTGCGGACCCATTGACTTGAATGGGGCTTCGGACGTGTTTTTGCGGCAAAGTATAGGACATGTTTCATTTTTTTTGCGGCCAAACCACAGTGAAATATGGCTGCGGAATGCAAAAATGCGGAGAGATGCGGAAAGAAACATACGGTCGTGTGAATGGGGCCTTATTCTTTTTTTTTATTTTTGTAATGTACAAGGGCGGTGATACTGCCCATTTTTGTAATATACTTTAAAGGGGTTCTCCGAGTTATATTTATTGATGCCCTATCCTCAGGATAGGTCATCAATATCAGATCGGTGGGGGTCTGACACCCGGCACCCCCGCTGATCAGCTGTTTGAAGAGGAGGCGCGCGCCGTATCAGCGCTGCCTCCTCTTCATTGTTTACATGCTGGCCATAACGGGGGTAGTGGTGAGTAGGTGTAATTACACCTCACCGCCCCATTTATTTCTATGGGAAGAATCGCTCCCATAGACTTCGCTTCCTGAGGATAGGTCATCAATATATATAACTCGGAAAACCCCTGTAATTACTGAAATCGTACATTTCTACTAGAAAAATACCTGTAAAATGGCCCATTTTGAGCCTTAGCAACGCTCCTCTGTCTTCTGTTTACATAACACAGTCAGTGTTAGAAAGTCTCCACAGTTATGTAAACAGAAGACAGAGTGTAAGAGACAGCTCAATGATATCCTAACTTTCATTAGTATGTTTAAAATGTGTTAAAGTTAAATGCATATCTGTTCCTGTATTTCTGTGATTCTGGTCCTTTAAGACAGCAGCCATTGTACTGAGATGCTGGAGTGACACGCCCCCAATGAGGTCATCCTGCCAGTTTGCAGAGAGAGAAGAGAAGCAGGAAGTGAAGAGACAAGGAGCTGCAGCCATCTTGGCAAGAGAAAGACAGGTGTCTGTGTTGTGTTAAAAGCGTGTGGAGGCATCAGAGAACACTCCTGTGCAACTAAGCTGTATGTACTTCAGTCCAGAGGCGGACAGAGTGTAAAGAGACAAGCACATTTAGTGGAGCCACGCTGAGAGAACTGTGTGCAGTGGCTAACCAGTGAGGCTGACATTTTGGCTGTGTATATTGCACCAAACCTAGAGACTCGCAGTGCTGTTGAGTACCGGACAGTCACTACAAAACCCCAACTTACATCACCTCCCAGTGTATGGATACTGCTGGACTGTCAGTTTGCTCAGTGATATCTGCTGCTGGACATTGCATCCATTTGGTTCCCTGGCCTGCTGAGGATTTGATTGCTTCAGAGATCGCCATCGTCGTGAGAAGAGGACACTTCGCTATCAACGAAAGGGCCCCACCGCGCGCTTCTACGGACTGTAAGCGGTCCACCTGGACCACTGGGAAAAAGGGGGGTGCGCACCCAAAAGTGAAGTTAGGGTCAGTTAGGGATAGTTCGGAGGGAAATTGTTCGCTCAGCGTCCGTGTTTCAGAAGTGGACGTAGTAAACATGGAATCTATTGCAGAATCTGTCTTGAATTGTTCATATTACACTGTGTACATTGCTTGTTTTTCCCCTTGTTCTTTTACCTTTATCTTGCCTTTATTAATCTATAGTAAATGCATTGTTCTTAAACTTAAACACCAAGTGTGCATTCTTTTTGGTTGCGGAACAACCGCCTGCCTTGCTCTCGGTTTACAAATTGGCGTAGTCGGCAGGATCCGCATACCAGAATGGACGGTGACGCACCAGTTAGGGGTGATGGTGCTAGAGGAAGAATGCCAGCCGGGGCTATAATGAGCCAGTTAGCTAAATTTGATGGCAATAATATGTCTGTAAGTGTGTGGGCGGAACAGATACGAATGGTACAGCGGATGTACCAGACCACACCGGAAGTACTAGTAGAGCTAGCGATTTTGACATTAAAAGGGGATGCTAAGACCACGGTGATATTGTGGCCATTTGAACAAAGGCAGACGTTTGAACAAGTGGTCCAGATTCTAGAAGCGATCTATGGAGAAACCGCATTGCTGGGGTCCCTGTAGGCTCGGTTCTTCCAGAGGGTACAACAGGAGAATGAAAGTCTTCCCCAATATGCAAATGCCCTACAAGAACTGCTCCGAGATATACAAGGGAAGGAAAGAGGGGGCTTGCCAGCCTTCTGTAACCCTGATCGGACTCTCCGGGACCAGTTTGTCCTGGGGATCCGTGATGGCAGTTTGAATGTTACTATGCAGGACTTCATACGACGACAGACTGATGCTAAATTCCATGACATACAGGTAGAGGCCATTTCACGTGCAAATAGTATGGTCCCGAAGCCCCAGACCGCAGTGGGAGTCACTTTGTCACAGGGGGCTAGCTCTGGCCCAGAAACCATAGAAAAAGGGACTGTTAAAGAAATTCTCACAATAATGCAGAAATTACAAGAGCAAATGGAACGCTTGCAAACCCGTTGTGATGAAAATTCTATGAGAATCACCGACATCCAGAAAACGAGAGATGAAGGGGTGGTCCATCCACACCAAGAAGGTCAGAATCAACCACAACACCGCTGGAGGGATGAGGACAGGACCTACCGAAGGGGTCCAAATAATTTAGTGCAGCATTCAGTAGAAACTGAAGGGGCTTACCAAGGGGGCCCAAACCGATGGCCAGAGCGACGGGAGATACGCTGCTGGGAGTGCGGGCGGATTGGCCACATTGCTGCTAAATGTCCAGAGCAGCGACAAGCTTATGAGAAACCACCGTTAAAACTGAAGTCCCCTGCTGTAGTAGGGCGTGTAGTAGGGGAGACTGAGAATGAGACTACGTGGAGAGAATACCCTGAGGATCTAATCGCTGCAAGTCCCATCATCCAGATGGAATTGGAAGGTATTCCTGTTACTGAATGATCGACACAGGCTCCCAAGTAACGACCCTGAGTAGAGACTGTTACGAACGGTACTTCCGGCAACATGTGAAATATGAATCCCCATACATTTGTACGAGTCATTGCAGCTAATCAGCTACCAGTCCAGGTGGTGGGAAGTGACCTGGATGAATGTTCAGTTATGTGGTCAAGATCTAGGTAGGAAAGGAATTGTGGTGGTTACAAGATTCCCATGAAGTAAAGGTCCCTGTTGTTTTGGGGATGAATGTCTTAAAAGAATTGGATCAGATTCTCTTTGAAAAGAAAGGTCACAGTTATTGGAAAGGAACGACCACCCACCAGCCCTACTCAAACAGCGTTCCAGCGACTAATCAGAACATGTGGCTTACAGAAAAGTTCAGATGCACAGCGTCCTCTGGCTCAAATCTCAGTCCCTTTACATACAAAAGTTACATTGCCACCCAATCGGGAGATGATAGTGTCCAT
>ONZH01027941.1:0-13553 GCA_900303285.1 Rhinella marina | reverse complement strand
TCCAAATCTCCTGTGGCAGCAGGGTTCTTTTTTTGTTAAAAAAAAGGACGGATCCCTTAGGCCATGTCTGGATTTTCCGTGAACTCAATAGGATTACTGTCCGTGATCCGTACCCCCTATCTTTGATTCCTGACTTGTTTAACCAGATTGTGGATGCCAAGTGTTCTCCAAGTTGGACTTAAGGGGCATATAATCTGGTCAGGATCAAGGAAGGGATGAATGGAAGACGCCTTTAACACTCCTCGAGGGCCACTTTTGAGAACCTGGTCATGCCTTTTGGGTTGACCAATGCTCCTGCTGTCTTCCCAGCATTTGTTAATGACATTTTTCATCATCTTGTGGGGAGGTTTGTAGTCGTGTATTTGGATGACATACTAATCTATTCTCCAGATATTGTGACACATCAGGATCACGTGAGGCAGGTGTTGCAAATCTTAAGAGATAACAAGTTGTATGCAAAATTAGAGAAATGTGCTTTTGCTGTACATGAGGTGCAATTCTTAGGATACCTGCTTTCATCTTCAGGTTTTCGTATGGATCCAGAGAAGGTCTGTGCTGTTCTGAACTGGGACCGACCTGAAATCATGAAGAGCTCTTATGCAGATTATATGGGTTCACCAACTGATACCGAAATTTATTTAAGAACTATTTTCGAGCTATGGTTAATACCCTTAACTGGACGATGGACTAAGAAAGGTATACGGATGTCTCTGTGTGGTCTGATGCAGCATTAGCAAGCCTTCTCTGCCTGTAAAAGGAGTGCTTTTCTCTGCCCTAACATAATTGGGGTGCAGCCCAGATGTGTCACAGACCTTCATTGTGGAGGTTGACGATCCGATGTGGGGGTAGGAGCTGTGTTATCACAGGGCCCGTCACCTGGTAAATGGCGCCCATGTGCTTTTTTTTCGAAGAAACTCTCTGTGGCGGGAGAGAAATTATGATGTGGGTAACCGAGAGTTACTGGCCATTAAGTTGGCGTTTTGAGGGAAGGCGTCATTGGTTGAAGGGGCGAATCATCCAATCACGGTATTCACTGATCACAAAAATCTGGCTTACCTGGAGTCGGCTAGACGACTTAATCCGAGGCAGCCAGATGGTCTTTGTTCTTCACCAGATTCAATTTCATTGTCACATACCGTCCTGGGGTTAAGAATGTGAAGGCGGATGCCTTGTCACGTAGTTTTCCCGGGGGTGGTGATTTTGAAGATCCTAGCCCTATACTGTCTGAAGGAGTGGTGATATCCGCTCTTTACCCTGATCTTGAGGCTAAAGTGCTTGAGGCCCAGGGAGATGCGCCGGAGTCTTGCCCTCCCGGGAAGTTGTTTGTTCCTTCTGATTTGCGTTATAAGGTTTTTGAGGAGCATCATTCTTCGGTGCTTGCGGGACACCCTGGAGTAAATCCACTGTCGACCTCATCTCTCGTAGATTCTGGTGGCCAGGTCTGCGTAAGTGTGTTGAGGAATATGTGTCAGCCTGTAGTGTCTGCGCACGCTCTAAGGTGACACATACTCGTCCCTCTGGACCCCTACTTCCATTACCCATCCGTTCAGACCATGGACTCACCTATCCATGGACTTCATCACTGATCTGCCTGAGTCGTCTGGTAAGACAGTTATTCTGGTGGTTGTAGATCGTTTTAGTAAATGGCGCACTTTATTGCATTACCTGGACTCCCCAATGCTAAAACTCTTGCACAAGTGTTTGTTGACAATATTGTGGAAACTTCATGGCATTCCCACTGACGTTGTCTCTGATCGTGGGACTCAGTTTGTGTCCAGATTCTGGAGGGCGTTCTGTACTCGGCTCGGGGTACAACTGTCTTTCTCCTCTGCCTTTCATCCCCAGACGAATGGACAGACTGAGCGTACCCAATCAGAATCTGGAGACTTATTTGAGATGCTTTGTCTCTGAGAACCAGGAGGAGTGGTCCTCGTTTTTGTCTCTGGCTGAGTTTGCCATAAATAATCGCAGACAGGACTCCACTGGTAAGTCACCATTTTTTGGTGCATATGGCTTTCACCCGCAGTTGGCACATTTTGTGGTTCTGATACTTCTGGTATTCCTGAGGAAGAACGTTTTTCGTCATCATTGTCTTCCATATGGCGAAAAATCAAAGTAACTTGATAAATATGGGTAACAAGTACAAACGTGTGGCTGACAGGAGACGCATGAATGGTCCGGACCTAAATGTGGGTGATTCTGTGTGGCTGTCTACTAGGAACATTAAGTTGAAAGTTCTTCATGGAAGTTGGGTCCAAGATTTATTGGCCCATATAAAATCACGGCCATTATTAATCCTGTAGCATTTCGTCTTGAACTTCCGCAGGCCCTGAAAATCCATAATGTGTTTCACAGATGTTTGTTGAAGAGGTATGTTGAACCTCTGGAGCCATCTCCCTTGCCACCCGCGCCTGTCTTGGTGGAAGGTAATTTGGAATTTCAGATTGTCAAGATCATTGATTCTCGAGTTCTTCGTGGGACCCTTCAATATCTGGTTCATTGGAAGGGTTATGGTCCTGAGGAGAGGTCATGGGTACCGGCATCTGACGTGGAATGCCAGTCGTTTGGTAAAAGCCTTTCACAGATGTCACCCTGATAAAAGTTGGTCCTGGGTGCCCGGAGGTCACCGTAAAAGGGGGGGTAATGTCATGAGTGGTCTTGCGTCTGGAATCAGACGTTCTGCGCGGCTTTCTAAGTGACAGGTTTGACAGGCTATTCCCTGTGGTTTGGGTGCTGTTCTCCACACCCCTTTCCCTCAGCTGTTGCCGCTGGGCAATTAGCTGTCTCCTACTTACCTCTTCCTCTCCCAGTATCCCTTGTGGTTTATATCTGCTACATACCTGTTGAGAGTGGTGTGGATCTCGGCTGAGATCCTGTTGCTGAGTTCTACTTAAAGTTAAGTGTTTTCCCTTCCTTTGATTATTCCTGTTTGAGTCTCCTGTTCCTCCTTACGCTTGGAGGAACAGGTTACTCTCTTGTGTCATTAGACTGCAGGGTGTTCTAGGGTTTACTCAGATTAGGTTCCGGTGTATGAGCTTTCCTACCACCCGGGTTAGTTCATACTGGTAGCCAGCTAGGGCCTAGTCTTAGGGTCCCCTGCAGGAGGTGACCAGTTCCCTGGTTTTGTCTGTTCCCATCCCTCATACGCTTGGTGTGGCTTTTCCCCCCACACCCGAGCGTGACAATAACTTCCCTCTATAAATCCCTTAGATGGCTGCATCTGGTGGATTCATGGAGGATATCCCATCCTTCCTCTAAGAATGACATTTCATTCAGAAGTCCACTCCTCTTATCAGAGATTGGACTATATCATTATTCCTGATAATATTCTACAAGTGCATCTAATTAAAATAGAATATCATCAATTTTTTTTTTCAGTAGTTCAGTGAACACATATATAGAGTCATTACAGTTCAGTAGTTCAGTGAAACACATATATTATATAGAGTCATTACAAACAGAGTGAACTTTTTCAAGTGTTTATTTATGTTAATATTGATGATCAAGGCTTACAGCCAAGGAAAACCCAATAGTCATTATCTCAGAAAATTTGAATAATTAACCCAAAACACCTGTAAAGGCTTTCTAACCCTTTAAAAAGGTCCCTTAGTCTGGTTCAGTAGGCAAAACAATCATGGGGAAGACTGCTGACTTGACATATGTCCAGAAGGCTGTCAATGACACACTCCACAAGGAGGGTAAGCCACAAAAGGTCATTGCTAAAGAAGCTGGCTGTTCACAGAGTGCTGCATCAAAGCATATTAATGGAAAGTTGAGTTGAAGGAAAAAGGGTGGTGGAAAAAGGTGCACAAGCAAAAGGGAGAACCGCAGTCTTGAGAGGATTGTTAAGAAAAGGCCTTTCCTAAATGTGGGGGAGATTCACAAGGAGTGAACTGCTGCTGGAGTCAGCGCTTCAAGATCCACCACACACAGACATGTCCAGGATATGGGCTACAAGTGTCGCATTCCATGTGACAAGCCACTCATGAACAATAGACAATGCCAGAAGCATCTTACCTGGGCCAAGGAGTAAAAGAACTGGACTGTTGCTCAGTCAGTTGCTCAAACTCGCCTGACCTTAACCCCGTAGAGAATCTATTGGGTATTGTCAAGAGGAAGCCAGTAAGAGAATGGATATGGAGATTAAATGAGACTTTCAAGTCTTGGCTATTTTAGATAAATTTACTTTTTTTTTTAATTAAAATACCCGCAATGACACCTCAGTGTTGTTCACCTGAGAGACACATAAAGCATTTATAAGGGGATAGCTGATTGAGCTAGGCACCAACCTCAAAAGAGAGAGGCAAACAAAGCCCAATTCTCTGTTTGCCCAGTTAACAGCAATTGAGACCTAAAACAAATACTCTGAAGAGGCACAAAAAGATCTTGTCGCTCTTAGGTAGCAGCTGAAAGACCACCTGAATGTCAGGTATACTAAACAATATCAGTACTCTAGATTTAAATATTACTCTTATGGTAGCAAAGGCAATAACCTCATGTCCCATCTCATAAAAAATGCCGGTCTTAATAAATGTGCCCTTTTATGTCTGAGGTAGGCTCCGAGTCTAATGTCTCCTCTTTTTGTTCTAAAATTCTTCATACTGGGAATTTTTTAGACATGCATGAGAAATCCATTGACAAAGAACCAATTGCTCCAAAAATTATCTCTTTTCATTATCATAGAATGACAGCCTACTTGAGAGGCTGGTAAAGAGACTTAAAAAAATCTTTCACATAAGCTGACAGGGCGTCCATCCGCTCGAAGTCACATGAGTTTTCCCAATATGTGTGCATTCAAGAACACTCTTTTAGGTGATGGCTAGACGGTATTGCTATCTGCAGAAGCTTAAACAAATGGGGTTATCCCAAACTCGTTTATGTTGGAAATGTGGAAATGAGGGGGATACACTTCACCATAACATGCCCCTCTATCCTGACTTACTGGAAAAAAAATTGAAAGCCAAGTAAATATTATTTGTAGGACCAAGCTTAGTTTATCTCCAGAGACTGTGCTGTTGTGGTTGCCTAACTTCTCCTGAACACCTCCCGGATATATCTTCCCACAGATAATCAGTTGGTGTTATACAGTCTTAAGTCTACTGGGAGCTAGGATATTTTGACAATAGGGGCTCTTCGATATGAGATGACAGGATGGTTAGGAAGTGTCTTTTTCAAATAGGGGTCCAATTAAGTTCTTAATTTAGTTTTCTTTTCTTTTTTTTTTCATTTTTATTTTCTACCCCTTGTGCATGTTTAGATTTTAAACTGTCAGATTGATCGAGGATCTCTGTTCCTTAAAGGGGTATTCTCATCTTATACAATGGGGGAATATCGCTAGGATATGCCCCCATTGTCTTATAGATGCGGGTCTCACCGCTGGGACCCGCACCTATATCGAAATTTAAGTAACAACTAAATTATTAGGGTATCTTTTCTCCTTAAATCACTTCCTCAAAATGTTAGGGTGCTTTTGGAAGATAGTTAATCAGAACAATTCTTCCTTATTCTTTTAAATTGACTATAAGGTAGATTAGTAAGCCATTTGGTGTTGGCTATTGACATGTAACTATTACTATCAACATCTTTAAAAAGTAGACATAATAAAACAATTATCATTGTGTGACATAAATATTACTAAAAAATTCTTCCACCACATACAGTCCCAGAACAACTATTTTCTTGGTCACCTCACCTTGCAAAAAACATATTGAGCAATCAAAAAGTCTTATATAGCCTAAAATCATACTAATGAAAATGTGAATTCATCCCACAAAAAGTGAGCCCTCATCCAAATTTATTGCCATAAAATATATATAAAATAAAAAGGTTCTCAGGAAATGGAGACGCAAAAATATGATTTTTTTTCAAAAATGCTTTCATTGTATAAAAGTAGCAAAACGTAAAAAACACTATACAAAAATTGTATCCCTGTAATCATACTGACCAGCAGATTAAAATTTATATACAATTTTTGCATGCTGCAATAACAAAGCCCTTTTCTTATCCTGCTTAATAAAAATTAGAAATAAAACATAATCAAAAAAGTAATATGTACCCCAAAATAGTACCAATAATAATGGTATCCCACAAAAAATAAACTTGTCCATCAAGTGAAAAAAAAAGTATGGTAATCAGAAAATAGTGGTACTGGTACCTAAGAGGGTGTTTAAAAGCAACAAGGCACCTATAAACAATAAATCAGAATATGTACTGAAAAAGTCAAAGGGTGATATTTCCCTTCCAAATCGTGCAGAATACCAAAACAGCAGTTTATGCCTACATTTATGGTATTTCCTTACCCAATAAAATGTGGGGCTATATCAACCTATTTTTAACCTCCTTTTTACTTTCATAGCCAAGTATCCTTAAATTCTATGAAACGTCTGTGGGGTCAAAGCACTCAATAAACCCCAACCAAATGGCACTCCTCTTATGAGCAATGTTGTGTGCTTTTACAGCAGTTTTTTCCCAATTATATGGTGTTGCCATATTCAAAAAAATGCTTAAATTGTGAAGTGCTTTGTGAGGGATAACCCTTGTGAAAAAGGAAAATTTGAGGATCAAGCAACATTTTATTGGAAAATATGATTTTTTTTTTTATTTTCATAGCCAAGTGTCTCTAAATTGTATGAAATGCCTGTTGTGTCAAAGCACTCACTACACCTCTTAAAAAATATCTAGGGTCTAGTTTTTAAAATGGTGTAATGTTTGGGGTGTTTATACTGTGGTAGTACCTCAGGGTCTCTTGAAATGCGACATGATGTCCAAAAATCATTACATCAAAATCTGTCCTCCAGAGAAATTGATTTATTTTATTTTTTTTTTAATAAATAAGGATAAAACATATTGAGTTAAATTTACCACTAACATAAAACACAGTGTCACAAAAAAGAAATTTCACAATGGATTGTCTATGTTAAAGCATTCTAAAGTTATTACAACATATTAACAAAATTACCCTCGGTCCTAAAACTGGCTGTGTCCTGAATGGGTTAAGGCAAAACCCCATTTTGGACGCTTGTTCCCAACAAGGCACTGTTTATGTTTAAACACCATGTGCCTCCAATAAGAGACAATTTTTGGAACATTTCTAATATGAATAAGCATTACAAATGTAAGTGAACTGTTTTACTTTGAAGGTGTATAAAGTAACTTATACGTAACATTTGCATACAATTTATCAGACAAGTACGTAGTGAATGCGTAGAAAGCTTTAAGAACATTTTCGAACCTAACGAAGCAAATCTCAAAAAATCCGGATTCGCTTCACAGCGGAAAATTTCCAAGATTCGTATCGAATCTACGAAGCGGCGAATAGATTCGCTCATCTCTACTGTGGAGCTATGAGCTATGGGATTAATCCGTTCTATATTCCCTTGATTATCTGCAATAGGATGATACTGCATTGTCTCAGTATAGGCTAACTATTTAGTTACAGTATTTTGGTATTAGTAGTTACTAAAGAAGAGTGAATCTATTTGTCGCTTCGTAGACACGAATCCTCCTTTTTTCCTACTCTGAAGCGAATCCGGGTTTATTCAGATTTGCTTTGTATTATTTGTAAATGTTCTTAAAATTTTGAACGCTAACGCTACGTACGTTACGTACGCTATGTACGCATTTTTCCCCCCGCGCCCAGAAGCGGGAAAATGATGATACGCCCCCTCAAGAGCGGGAAAGTGAAGATATGCCCCCGGGAAAAGCCAGCCCGGCCCAACATCTGCAACCAAAGTGGGGAGAGATGGTGTTTGGTAGCGAGTACCCCGACCCACCGTCCAGTTCAGAGGAGATCACAGTGTCACAATTAACCAAGAGAATCCTACCTGCTCCTGACTCGATGTTCGCCGTGCCGGCTGGTTTGGCGGAGGCGGCTGGGGCGTCCACTCCACCACCCAGGAGGAGAACAACAACACCTTTCATGTGACATAATCCCATTGTGCCTGCATCATTGACGACCCACGCCCAGACCCTATGGGACTACAAGAATTCCGGTGGAGGACTGGGTCATCCAAGTACTGGACCATCCAAGGCCGGGAGACCCTACACTGGAATGGCGTAAGGGAACCATCCTATGGTTTTCAGGTGAGCGAGGCTGTGGCTTCCTTGCGGATGACGAGGACGAGGAGGAGTACTTTGTGGGCTACAGGTCTGCCCCAACCCCCCCACAGCCTATACATGGGGGATCAGGTGGAATATACCCCCATGGCATCCCTGAAAGGCCCCTTTGCTACCGGAGTTACCTTATTGTCTAAGCCACTGGTACCTGCATCACCACCAGAAGTTTGGCTGGAGGAAGCAGCAGGTGCAGGATGCATGCGCTGCCTACAGGAGTCACCAGATGGCACCCTCCGTTTCAGGGAGAAGCCACTGCCGGAGCCTCTGATCCCTGGATTGCCACCACCACCACCACAGTCCTTTCAGCTGGGTCAGCTGACGACATCATCCTTTACTTTCCAGTCCACGGTGATCCAGTACCAACTACCATGGAAAATTAAGTCAGCAGCAGCCAGGGGAGCTGGCGGTTCTTCCCTGGGTGCAACCTTGCCTCAACCGCTGCAGCCAGAAGTCCTTACCCCTGCTGTCCCGGCAGGAGTATCTGGAAAAGTGAAGGTGCAAGTGGCTGCAGCGCTCACCAGTGTTACCACCACCCGGTCAAGTCCGACTTCTGGCAGAAGAGGGCAGTGGAGCTCAACCACGGCAGCCAGCTTGGCCTACAGGAAGCAGGAGCGTCCTCTGATGTCACTCAGCAGCAGTTCCAGGGAGGAGGACTTCAGGTCCCTCATCTGAGGATCCCTTCTACAATTGGCTGACTTAAAGGACACCTCATCATGGTCTGACCCATGGGAGCCACAACATGGACTGCACCTGACGGGTGAGAGCTAGTTGGCACTTGTTTTTAGTTTATGTTATTTTTATTGCTCTCTGACTCTCACCCAGATGAACATGGCTTGTCAGGATCCCCCCCCCCTATTCTGCAGAAAATTCCCAGTTGCGCCTAACCGCACCTATTTTCCTTTTCCCCCCTTCTCAGGTTATTTGGGAGCCCCCTTTGCAAAAAGGGTTCTCTATTTGCTACTATTTTATATTATCCATGTGGATTACACGTTACCTGTTTGGATTACAAAATTACCTCACGTGGATTACAATTTTGGACTGTGTTCCAGTGTTTTATGCCAAGCAGCCATCAGGAGAGACTCAAACAAATATCTGAGCCTATTATGCTTGCAAATGTGAAATTGATTGCACTAAAATGTTTGCATAATTATGTCTTTGTATTTTAGCATAGCAGTAATGTTTTTACAGGTTCAGTAATGTTCAAGCACTTTAGCCCATTGTGTGTATTCTTTTTCAGGTACTGCAATGTATCCTATTATGCACTTATTGTATGGTGTTTTTAGTAAATTATGCACTTAGCCGGATTGTTAACAGTGAGCACCTTTTTTTCTACCTCCTATGGACTGCCTCTGAGAACTGTACGCCATGGCCTAGCCTCGTGCATGTGTTTGACTTAATAGTACACTAAGGATTCGTACGCATTTGGTACGCTAATGTTTATGCTTTTAGTTTGGTAGCGTACTTTTAACAACGCTTAGACTGTATGTTCGTAATTTGTGCAGTAATGTTCGCAAAACAATAATTATGTTTTAACGCAAATTCAACCGACTAAATTCGTATTAGGAACAAATCTTGTCATAAAGTTGACGATTATTCGCCGAAGTGAATTTTTGATGATTCTCTCATCTCTACAAGTTACAGTTTGGTGGTATTCTATAGTTATTCAGCGGTATTACCTACTTGCAGAATCTTAAAATGATGTCAAAATGTATTCTTCTATAGTCACTGTGTTATGAATAAATTACCGTACAGGGGTATAATCCAGTATAATCCAGCGATAGGTTCTATACAGTCTTTGGCTCAGTTTTTGGAACTGTGTTTAAAAACCTGAACCAAGAAGAGTACATTGTAAGTTACTGGGCTTTTGCAAAACTCCATTAATTTAAAAAAAGTAAAAAAATCTTAAAAAGTTCGTAGACATACTACAGATTTATGTCTCTGCAACATTCTTTGTTTGTTTTGGATTTGTTGATTTGTTTGCGAGAATTCAATCCACCAATACATTTTTTAAGTTATTTTGCATCTCCAGTTGCACTATTACTAAAATATTATTCTTTATACCATACACAAAGTGAATACAGTTCATGGAAATAAAATAAAAGTGTTTGTATTTTAACAGGGAATAGCAAAAAGAGTATTCTTCCATTTCGAATGAACAGAGATCTGTCAGCTTCATGAAGTAAAATTGCTTCTGTCTGAAGTGAGATGAGATGGTGGAAGACAGCTTGTTGACATTTTGTGCTCTTTTAAGATTCAGTGATAAATATGGAGGCCACAATGTTAAATGTAACATCAGGGTAGGAAACCAAAGTTTTGATTGGATTTTGTGAATTCATCCCTTCTCTGTAATCCCCATTGAGGCCTAAGAACAATAAATAGGGGACTCTTCACCCAATCTACCTACCTCCATGTACCAAATGAGTGGTTTTGCCTTAATATAGAGTTAAAAAGGTTGTCAAGCCATGCATTCACTTTAAAAAACAAACAAACAAAAACACACAAAAAGCTCCCCATAGTGTAAAAAAAATAAATAAAATAAATAATTAAAAAATAAATAAATAAAAAAATAAAATAAATAAAAATAATATATATATTCACCTTACCAATACCCCACCATTGCTGTTCTGATACTTCACAACCCCCTCCTGTCAGTGTTTCATCCTGAGACAAAGGAAATGCTCTTTCAATCAAATACTGGCTGAATGTGCATTTTCTTCATGTCAAAAGTAATCAGTAAGATCATTGGGGACTGTAATGCATTGGAAAAGGATTTTATTACTTTACACCATGGAGATGATTTAACAAAAAAAAAAAAAAACATCCCCTTTAAAAGGACATATAAGCTTTACTGACATGTCAGTTTTAGTAAATCCTTGTATGCTCCACAAAATACTACTTCTAGGACATCTTTTAGAACTCTGCACAGTTTATCCATATATTGTCTGATGCTGTCTGCAATGACTGAAGGAGTGTGAGGTTTTGTAGGTATGCTCCATTAAAAAAAAAACCCTAACATCCAGTTGCCAATTTGATACTATATTTCTAGGAATAATAACAAATTAAGGACACAATGTAAAAAAACAACGCTTCAAAATTATCTTATTGTTATTTCTTACACCAGTTTATAACAAATCATATATACAGTGCCTTGCGAAAGTATTCGGCCCCCTGGAACTTTTCAACCTTTTGCCACATTTCAGGCTTCAAACAAAAAGATATAACATTTTAAATTTTTGGTGAAGAATCAACATCAAATGGGTCACAATTGTGAAGTGGAATGAAATTTATTGGATCATTTAAACTTTTTTGTAATAATAAAACTGAAAAGTGGGGCGTGCAAAATTATTCGGCCCCCTTGCATTAATACTTTGTTGCGCCACCTTTTGCTGCGATTACAGCTGCAAGTCGCTTGGGGTATGTCTCTATCAGTTTTGCACATCTAGAGACTGAAATTCTTGCCCATTCTTCCTTGTAAAACAGCTCGAGCTATTTGAGGTTGGATGGAAAGCGTTTGTGAACAGCAATTTTCAGCTCTTTCCACATATTCTCAATTGGATTCAGTTCTGGACTTTGACTTGGCCATTCTAAGACCTGGATACGTTTACCATTCCATTGTAGATTTTGCTTCATGTTTGGAATCATTGTCTTGTTGGAAGATAAATCTCCGTCCTAGTCTCAGGTCTTTTACAGACACCAACAGGTTTTCATCCAGAATGGTCTTGTATTTGGATCCATCCATCTTGCCATCAATTTTAACCATCTTCCCTGTCCCTGCTGATGAAAAGCAGGCCCAAACCATGATGTTGCCACCACCATGTTTGACAGTGGGGATGGTGTGTTCAGGGTGATGAGCTGTGTTGCTTTTACGCCAAACATATTGTTTTGCATTGTTTCCAAAAAGTTGGATTTTGGTTTCATCTGACCAGATCACCTTCTTCCACATGTTTGGTGTGTCTCACAGGTGGCTTGTGGCTAACTGTAAACAAGACTTTTTATGAATATATTTGAGAAATGGCTTTATTCTTGCCACTCTTCCATAAAGGCCAGATTTGTGAAGTGTTCGACTGATTGTTGTCCTATGGACAGACTCTCCCACCTCAGCTGTAGATCTCTGCAGTTCATTCAGAGTGATCATGGGCCTCTTGGCTGCATCTCTGATCAGTCTTCTCCTTGTTTGAGATGAAAATTTAGAGGGACGGCCGGGTCTTGGTAGATTTGCAGTTGTCTGATACTCCTTCCATTTCAATATGATCGCTTGCACAGTGCTCCTTGGGATGTTTAAAGCTTGGGAAATCTTTTGGTATCCAAATCCGGCTTTACACTTCTCCACAACAGTATCACGGAGCTGCCTGGTGTATTCCTTGGTCTTCATGATGCTCTCTGTACTTTAAACAGAACCCTTTGTCTATCATAGAGCAGGTGCATTTATATGGAGACTTGATTACACACAGGTGGATTCTATTTATCTTCATCAGTCATTTAGGACAACATTGGATCATTCAGAGATCCTCACTAGAGATGAGCGAGCACTAAAATGCTCGGGTGCTCGTTATTCGAGTCGAACTTTTCCCGATGCTTGGGTGCTCGTTTCTAATAACGAACCCCATTGAAGTCAATGGGAGACTCAAGCATTTTTGCAGGGGACCAAGGCTCTGCCTAGGGAAGGCTGGGTGAAAACCTGGAAACCTCAGAAAATGATGGAAACACCACGGAAATGGACAGGAAACAGCAGGGGCAGCATGCATGGATGCCTCTGAGGCTGCCTAATCCCACCATTACCCCAAATTCTCAGGCAACAGCCTGGTGGTTACCCTCATGGCAATTGTGCTCACCCAGACCAAGAAAGGCGAGGCAAATACCCATCACATGTTAGGGAAGCACCCAACTAGGTGCAACGAAGGTCCATCACCGCCTGCAGGTGACACCACTGCTCATGCTGGCACTGCTGTGCTATCCCCCTCCCCACGACGCAGGCATAAGCCTGACACATCATGGTGACAGCGTAGTGACACCAACAAGTGACCAAGTTAGATTGAGGCAGCAATGTCTGTAGGCAAGCCTCCAAAAAATTTGTTTTGGAGTGTCCGAAGTTGACCCTCCTAAAAAATTGTTTAGGAGTGTCTGTAGTTGACCCTTCTGTAAAATATTTTATTTGTTTCCCCTGTTATTAGTTAATGTACAACCCATGGCTGGCATGGTGGGAATATATAGGTTTTGCGTCACAGACGGTCCACTGCACCGTTACATTTTCTTCATCATTGCCAATTACTTTTTCACTAACTGTTGTCTGGCAATGATAAAGGGTAAGATGAATCCACTGCGGAAGAAAAGTGTCATCCTCCTACAATTCTACACTTGCTCTCAATTGAAAAGGGGATGTTCTCGCCGTGGCCTTCGTCATAGTGGCCGCTTCTGTGTACGACAGAGGTGGTGTACCT
>ONZH01027940.1:0-15299 GCA_900303285.1 Rhinella marina | reverse complement strand
GAGGCAGATGTGGAGGTGTCCTGGCTGGAGGTCTGGACCGCAGTGGCAGCACACAACAAAGGGGAAGAGGCAGTGGCAGGAAGACCTGGCGCAGGTTGTATTGCGTTTGCTCTCTCCCACTCAGCCCAGTGCTTGACTTCCAAGTGACGCCGCATGCCTGAGGTGGTCATATTGCTCTTCCCAGAGCCCCTACTCAGTTTTGAGTGGCAGAGTGTGCAAACCGCGCTCAGTTTGTCATCCGCACAAACATTAAAAAATCTCCACACCACAGAAGTACGAGGCCTCGATGGGGGAGCTTCGCGCGACTGCCTGCTGCCCGGGAACAGCTTCGGCCCTGCTGGCTGTGGCCTCACTTCTCTGTCTGGACTGTCCTCTGCCTGTGGACATCCCTCTGCCTGTGGACATCCCTCTGCCTCTGGACATCCCTCTGCCTCTTGCTGCCTTTTTCGGTGCTGCGTAGACCACCACCTCTCCACTGCTTTCCCCGCTGGACATCACCCCTGGCCAAGTGGGGTCGGTCATTTCGTCATCCACCACCTCCTCTTCCACTTCCTCACTCTGCTCCTCCTCCTGCCCACTGGACATTCCAACAGCCTCCCTTGATGGCAACTGCGTCTCATCATCATCATTGCTCATGATAACAGATGCTGGTTCAGGGTCCACATCAGCAGGAGATGGCGAATACTCAAGTGGTTGGGCATCACTACAAACAAATTCCTCTGGTAGCTCCAGGGATTCTTCCGGCACATCTGAAAAAGGACCCGAAAAGAGCTCCTGGGAGGGGTCAAGGGTGGGATGACTCTGTTGGCCAGGTGTGGAGGAAGGAGGGTCAGAGTGAGACTGTGTGGATGACTGGCTGGTGGACAACTGTGTGGAAGCGCTATCGGCTGTCCATTGCACCACCTGTTCACACTGCTCAGGCCTCAACAGCGGTGTAACCCGCCCCCTGCTTAACTGTCCCATAAAGGCAGGGATTCTGGATGAGCGGAATCCTGGCTGCCCCTCACCAGCACGCATTGTATCCCCACTGGCTTCAACAAGGCCCCTGTGACGAACCGTACCCGCAGCCCCGCCCCTGCGTGTGCTTACGTGGGGATCACGCGGTACGGTTCAGTCTTTGCCTACCCACACGTGACGTTCCACGCCCCCCTCGGGGTGTGTAAGGTTACGTATGGCACGGTTTCACACAGCTGCCTCCTGTCCACGCAGGCACAAGCAGGCCCAGGAAGGGAGAGAGGCCAGCCACTTGGCAATATGCTCACTCACAATCCTGACCGGCTGAGAGACCCCGTTTCGCTATCACCAGCGAGACCGAGTCTATCAGCCCAGTAGTACTGCCACCAGCTCTCGTTTGATATAACTCCGGTCCGTTAGCGGGTTATATCGGGTGAGCAGCCAACCCCCAGTAGCATGTAACAATATTACCGAGACCACGGACGTTTGGGATTCACGATCGAGATACAAGAACAGCACCAGATTAAATTATATATTTAATCGCCTTAAGGGCACACTAGATACAACTATATACATAGAAGATGAATACAGCGGTCAGACATGCAAATACAGGTGGTATGGTGTAACAGAATTAAACAGAACAACGGTCAGTTACCCGAGAGATGAATAGTCCGTTAGGATGGTTTCTGGGTTGCTGTAAGGCCTGGCTGTAACCACATGGGGGCAGTGATCTCAGCCGCTTGTCCAAGGGTCCCTCCAAACACCAATGCTCCAGGTGACACCCCCTTCAGAGAAAAGACACTGGCCTTGGTTTCCTGAGGCCTATTATCCTGCAGCCGGCCACTCCCTTCCTCCCCCGGGAGGAGCCAACCCCCCTCCTGTCACCGTTCTGGTAGCCAGAAGCTCCCCAACCCAATATGGTCCACAGCTCCAGACCGGGAGGTCACAGGGGAAAGGTTCTGGTACCAACTGACCCGCCTGGGTTCCGGCTACAAGTGGAGACCAAACACGACACACTTATCAGGTTCCTGCTTGGAGATGTCCGTATCTCTGTTTCCTGACAAGCGATCGCTAAATTATGAACATGTAAATGTGCCTCTCGGACCCCGCTCCGCGAATTTATCATCATCTTAAGTTTATGACAAACCCCCTGCCCATAATTCTGTATTAATTCCTGGCTCCAATATGTCTAGGAAACAGGACTAATTTTTAACAGGTTGATAGCCCCCTGCTGGGGATCCTTCCTCTGGAAAGGGCTCTGGTTCCAGAGAGGCTGGAAGAGGTGTGAAATGTATACAAGTGACCTGCTTTGAAGACAGGACCCCCCGGCGGGGGTTCCTCCATCAGTTAGGTGCCAGGAGATACAACCGATAGCTGTGATTAAATTGTATCAAAACTCTGGGTCCTGATTACTTATTCATCACAGCCCCCAACAGCATTTCTGCGCCCCCGTCCTCGTCCACGTCCACGTCCGATTCCGCTAGCCCTCCGCATTTTTTTTTTTTTGGTTACAATAATTGGCGTACACAGCCGTATACTACCAGGTCAGACGGTGTGTATTAACACCACGTATATAAAAGAGTTTTGCAGGCACGCAGAACGCACAGTACAGGTGCCAAATAAAAGGACTTTTTTTTAAATATGTCTGATTACACAGCCGTGTACTAACAGGTCAGACGGTGGGTATTAACAGCACGTATATAAAAGAGTTTTGCAGGCACGCAGAACGCACAGTACAGGTGCCAAATAAAAGGACTTTTTTTTTTAATATTTCTAGGTACACAGCCGTGTACTACAAGGTCAGACGGTGTGTATTAACACCACGTATATAAAAGAGTTTTGCAGGCACGCAGAACGCACAATACAGGTGCCAAATAAAAGGCCTTTTTTTTTTATATTTCTAGGTACACAGCCGTGTACTACAAGGTCAGACGGTGTGTATTAACACCACGTATATAAAAGAGTTTTGCAGGCACGCAGAACGCACAGTACAGGTGCCAAATAAAAGGACTTTTTTTAAAATATGTCTAATTACACAGCCGTATACTAACAGGTCAGACGGTGGGTATTAACAGCACGTATATAAAAGAGTTTTGCAGGCACGCAGAACGCACAGTACAGGTGCCAAATAACAGGACTTTTTTTAAATATGTCTGATTACACAGCCGTGTACTAACAGGTCAGACGGTGGGTATTAACAGCACGTATATAAAAGAGTTTTGCAGGCACGCAGAACGCACAATACAGGTGCCAAATAAAAGGACTTTTTTTTAAATATTTCTAGGTACACAGCTGTGTACTACAAGGTCAGACGGTGTGTATTAACACCACGTATATAAAAGAGTTTTGCAGGCACGCAGAACGCACAATACAGGTGCCAAATAAAAGGACTTTTTTTAAAAAATATTTCTAGGTACACAGCCGTGTACTACCAGGTCAGACGGTGTGTATTAACACCACGTATATAAAAGAGTTTTGCAGGCACGCAGAACGCACAGTACAGGTGCCAAATAACAGGACTTTTTTTTAAAATATGTCTGATTACACAGCCGTGTACTAACAGGTCAGACGGTGGGTATTAACAGCACGTATATAAAAGAGTTTTTCAGGCACGCAGAACGCACAGTACAGGTGCCAAATAACAGGACTTTTTTTTTAAATATGTCTGATTACACAGCCGTGTACTAACAGGTCAGACGGTGGGTATTAACAGCACGTATATAAAAGAGTTTTGCAGGCACGCAGAACGCACAATACAGGTGCCAAATAAAAGGCCTTTTTTTTAAATATGTCTGATTACACAGCCGTGTACTAACAGGTCAGACGGTGGGTATTAACAGCACGTATATAAAAGAGTTTTGCAGGCACGCAGAACGCACAATACAGGTGCCAAATAACAGGACTTTTTTTTAAATATGTCTGAGTACACAGCCGTGTACTAACAGGTCAGACGGTGGGTATTAACAGCACGTATATAAAAGAGTTTTGCAGGCACGCAGAACGCACAATACAGGTGCCAAATAACAGGACTTTTTTTTAAATATGTCTGAGTACACAGCCGTGTACTACAAGGTCAGACGGTGTGTATTAACACCACGTATATAAAAGAGTTTTGCAGGCACGCAGAACGCACAGTACAGGTGCCAAATAAAAGGACTTTTTTTTAAAATATGTCTGATTACACAGCCGTGTACTAACAGGTCAGACGGTGGGTATTAACAGCACGTATATAAAAGAGTTTTGCAGGCACGCAGAACGCACAGTACAGGTGCCAAATAAAAGGCCTTTTTTTTAAATATGTCTGATTACACAGCCGTGTACTAACAGGTCAGACGGTGGGTATTAACAGCACGTATATAAAAGAGTTTTGCAGGCATGCAGAACGCACAATACAGGTGCCAAATAACAGGACTTTTTTTTAAATATGTCTGAGTACACAGCCGTGTACTAACAGGTCAGACGGTGGGTATTTACACCTGGTATACAAAAAGGGTATTGCAGGCACACAGAACCCAGAACACTAGAGCCAAAGAAACTGTATTTAAAAAAAAAAAATGTACACAGCCGTATACTGCCAGAAGATCAGATGGTGCATATACACACTAGGTATATAACAGGGTTTTGCAGCCAAAAAGAACGCAGAACAGTAGTGCCAAATATAGTTTGGTATGTAGCAGAGCACCTAATACACCACTAATGCCTCTCTCTGTCCCTACTCCAGCAGCTATCCCTGAATACAGCAGCCGTTCTCTGCAGAGTGTATATAGTAGTAAAGCTATCACTGTACTGCACTATAGTAGCCCTGATAAGGGCTTTTAATCACGCTCCTGCCTGTCCAACAGCTAAAACCTATCTCTCCCTTCTCCAGCCTCTGTCCCTGACTAAGTTCACGCAGCATATGCGAACGAGCAGGAAGACCTGAGTTATTAATATTCGAGGTCACGTGGTTTTTCCAGCCAATCCATGTAGATGCCGTTTTCGCGCTGCCAGCGTGCTGCGACCCCCGTGTGAGCGTCCTGCGACCCCCCGTGTGAGCGTCCTGCGACCCCCCGTGTGAGCGTCCTGCAACCCCCCGTGTGAGCGTCCTGCGACCCCCCCGTGTGAGCGTCCTGCGACCCCCCGTGTGAGCGTCCTGCGACCCCCATGTGAGCGTCCTGCGCCACCCTCTGCTTGTGACGTGGCCGTGCTTCGTTCAGTTACCGCAGGCTGTCTGGGCCATAGAGAGCTCTAGTTAAACTATTGAAGACAGCATTGTTTAGGTGGTCTGCATTGTTAACTGGGGGGGGGGGTATAGATTAAGAACCTGAGGTCCAAATTAGCAGTGTCTTTTTTTTTCAGTGCTTGGGGGGGAGCAGACCAGGGCTGCCAATAAAGGCATCTGTAAAGCTATGCCACACATTGTGGCCGTATCACAGCGACATCCCCCATAACAGCATCATCCATAGATCCCCAGAACAATGTTTAACAGTGTCATCCACAGATCCCCCATAACAGTGTGTCATCCACAGATCCCCCATAAGTGTCATCCACAGATCCCCCATAACAGTGTCATCCACAGATCCCCCATAACAGTGTCATCCACAGATCCCCCATAATAGTGTCATCCACAGATCCCTCATAACAGTGACATCCACAGATCCGCCATAACAGTGACATCCACAGATCCCCCATAACAGTGTCATCCACAGATCCCCCATAACAGTGTCATCCACAGATCCCCCATAACAGTGTCATCCACAGATCCCCCATAACAGTGTCATCCACAGATCCCCCATAACAGTGTCATCCACAGATCCCCCATAACAGTGTTTCATCCACAGATCCCCCATAACAGTGTTTCATCCACAGATCCCCCATAACAGTGTCATCCACAGATCCCCATAACAGTGACATCCACAGATCCCCCATAACAGTGTCATCCACAGATCCCCCATAACAGTGTTTCATCCACAGATCCCCCATAACAGTGTCATCGACAGATCCCCCATAACAGTGTCATCCACAGATTCCCCCATAACAGTGTTTCATCCACAGATCCCCCATAACAGTGTCATCCACAGATCCCCCATAACAGTGTCATCCATAGATCCTCCATAACAGTGTCATCCACAGATCCCCCATAACAGTGTCATCCACAGATCCCCCATATCAGTGTCATCCACAGATCCCCCATAACAGTGTCATCCACAGATCCCCCATAACAGTGTCATCCACAGATCCCCCATAACAGTGACATCCACAGATCCGCCATAACAGTGACATCCACAGATCCCCCATAACAGTGTCATCCACAGATCCCCCATAAGTGTCATCCACAGATCCCCCATAACAGTGTCATCCACAGATCCCCCATAACAGTGTCATCCACAGATCCCCCATAACAGTGTTCATCCACAGATCCCCCATAACAGTGTTTCATCCACAGATCCCCCATAACAGTGTCATCCACAGATCCCCCATAACAGTGACATCCACAGATCCCCCATAACAGTGTCATCCACAGATCCCCCATAACAGTGTTTCATCCACAGATCCCCCATAACAGTGTCATCCACAGATTCCCCCATAACAGTGTTTCATCCACAGATCCCCCATAACAGTGTCATCCACAGATCCCCTATAACAGTGTCATCCATAGATCCTCCATAACAGTGTCATCCACAGATCCCCCATAACAGTGTCATCCACAGATCCCCCATATCAGTGACATCCACAGATCCCCCATAACAGTGTCATCCACAGATCCCCCATAACAGTGTCATCCACAGATCCCCCATAACAGTGACATCCACAGATCCGCCATAACAGTGACATCCACAGATCCCCCATAAGTGTCATCCACAGATCCCCCATAACAGTGACATCCACAGATCCCCCATAACAGTGTCATCCACAGATCCCCCATAACAGTGACATCTACAGATCCCCCATAACAGTGTCATCCACAGATCCCCCATAACAGTGTTTCATCCACAGATCCCCCATAACAGTGTCATCCATAGATCCTCCATGACAGTGTGATCCACAGATCCCCCATAACAGTGTCATCCACAGATCCCCCATAACAGTGTCATCCACAGATCCCCCATAACAGTGTCATCCACAGATCCCCCATAACAGTGTCATCCACAGATCCCCCATAACAGTGTCATCCACAGATCCCCCATAACAGTGACATCCACAGATCCCCCATAACAGTGACATCCACAGATCCCCCATAACAGTGTCATCCACAGATCCCCCATAACAGTGTCATCCACAGATCCCCCATAACAGTGTCATCCACAGATCCCCCATAACAGTGTCATCCACAGATCCCCCATAACAGTGTCATCCACAGATACCCCATAACAGTGTCATCCACAGATCATCCACAGATACCCCATAACAGTGTATCATCCACAGATACCCCATAACAGTGTATCATCCACAGATACCCCATAACAGTGTATCATCCACAAATCCTCCATAACAGTGTCAACCACAGATCCCCCATAACAGTGACATCCACAGATCCCCCCATAACAGTGTCATCCACAGATCCCCCCATAACACTGTGTCATCCACAGATCCTCCATAACAGTGTCAACCACAGATCCCCCATAACAGTGTGTCTAAAAAAAAACTGATGCGGATTCTGCATTAGGTTTTTTAAGCACAGAAAATACTCTGTGTGAACATACCCAAAGAGCCTGCAGGATCAGCAGCTTACAGTAAAAAGGCTAAAGAGATATAATGTGGCGTTCTACAATCAGCTGCTGTGGTTGCAACCGCTGTCTGTGCCTACAAAGTCCTGTCAGACTTCTGGTCCAATATTTCATGATTTGGGGCCCCACTTTCAATTTTGCCCAGGGCCACACTTTGTCTAAATCCGGCCCTGGCCATACCTTGCCCGTTTGCTAGGCAGGTACTGGCAGAATCTAATCCGCCCTTTGAAAAGTAATAGGGACTCATCTACACAGATATATTTTTCAGGGGTGTACACCTCAGCAAACTTGGCGTTAAAGTGGTCAAGGACGGGCTTAACCTTGAACAGACAGTCAAATGTTGGGTCATTTTAGGGTGGGCACTGTGTATTGTGACTGTAGTGTAGGAATTTTCTAATTGACTCAAATCACTTCCGGGTCATGGTGTGACTGTAAATTGGAGTCTGGTAGAAAAGGTCCGAACTCCAATATTACCTAACGTTTGGCTTCTTTACAAAGCCCATATGCAGCACGAGTCCTAAAACTTCATCATCTCTGCTGCAGTTACTGGGGTCCAACCCAGGGGTCTAGCGTATGCGGATGTAGGGTTCTGGGCAATAAATTGTTGGGCGTATAAATTAGTTTGGGCTGCCATTCAATTTACAAAATCTTCAGAGAAGATGATTTTGAAAAAATCTTGTTCTGTCAACCCCCCACACAATCTATCTGAATTCCGGAGCTAGCCTCAAAATCCGGAATTTGGGGCTGATAATCATCAGGGGGTAGTGTCCATAAGGGTTCACTCTGGGGGGCTGCCTCCGCTGCTACCCTGGGGCGCCTTCTAGAGGGTCCCTCATCAGCAGATGATGATGATGATGAGGGGGTAGAGGAAAGTGGCATCCTCCCTCACTGGCAGACTCCGTATCAGAGGCAAGATATGTGTTTGACTCTTCAGCTGAGTATACTCGTTGGGATGAATGGGCCAGTTTTATTTTATTGGGGTGTGACGTGTGAAATGTGTAAAACTTTATTTAGTATGAGGGGTGTGTGTTGTGTTTTCACATGTGAAGGGGTTTCTTATAAATTTGAAATAGTATTAAAAAAAAAGTCTTTTCTGTAAAAAAAAAAAGTCTTTACTGCAAAAAAAAAAATGCTTTACTGCACAAAAAAAACAAAAAACGTGCAGTGCAAAATGAGCAGACGTGATTAGTAATGGACACTACTGATCGGTGCTCAGCAGATGATGCGTTCGTGCAAAATCCTACACTGACACTACCTGAAATTTATATATATATCGATCTAACTTCTACTAACTGTGATTCTTTTTTCACACCAAAAATGTAAAAAAAAAACTAAAAAATGTGCAGATTTAAATGAGCACACTACTGATAGGTGCTCTGCAGCACGCACGCACACAGATCGTTCGTGCATGCAAAAACTGTAGTATAAAAATTCACTACATTGAAAACTGGCTAAAAATTAACTTATATCTCAGGGATGGCTCTCCAGCTGTTGCAAAACTACAACTCCCAGTATGCCCAGGCTGCCTACAGCTATCAGCCTACAGAAGGGCATGGTGGGAGTTGTGGTTTTACAACATCTGGAGAGCCGCAGGTTAGCCATCCCTGTTATATCTATATATAGAGATATAGAGCACTATATATATTTATATAAAACCCTAACTACAATGTCTTCTTTTTCTACTAAAAAAAGGAAAAATTGGCAAAAAAAACCACAGACGTGGAAAAAAAAGTGTAAAGAGTACTCCCCAGGTGCTGATCAGGCAGGTATGCATTGAAAAGCACTTGGTGGTCACAGCTCGCACGCAGAAAAAGTGGTGCAGAGCTGGAAAAATGTAAAAAAAAACCACAAAAAATGCCAAACAAAAGCTCACGGACCAAATGATGTCCGTAAAAAAAGGAAGGGAGAAGAGGGGGATGGGGAAGAGGGGGATAGGGAGGGGGGATGGGAAGGGACAGGGACCTGTTTTAGAGATCTGGAACAGCAAATGAAAAAAAAATCAGTGCAGCAATCCAGATGTTCTTCTTCTTTTCTTCTTTCAGCAAGAAACACAGGTAAATCACAGTGGTGGTGCACCACAAGTCGCAGCAAGCCAACAACAGCACAGAAAAGCACAGGACCTCTCTGCAGGCAGTCACCAGCTAGAATGACTGCATGCAGGGAGGTTCTGCCCTTTCCTGTGCAGCCGTAGCGCTGCCATTGGCTGGAGTGTTGTTCTAGCCTATCGCAACGCTGGCAGGGGACTCCAAACACTGGTGTCCCCTGCCTCAACTCGGAGATGACAGGTGCTGATTGGTTCAGCACCGGCCACCTCCCCTTGACACCACCCGCCCCGCAACTTATGAACGCTTCCAGCGATACGATTTCCCGGTCTTCATTGATCGGCCAATCGCATCGCCGGGAGCTGCAGGCGGGTGAAAATGTGCCTCGCTGCCCTTACCTGGCATGGATGCCTGCCGGTAAAGGCAGCCATGATGCAGAGATTCGCCTGCGATTTTCGCCCAGCACACGGTAGACCTCACACCGTACATGTACGGCGCTGGTCCTTAGGTCATGTCCAGTTGTGCCGTACATGTACGGTGCAGGTCCTTAAAAGGTTAATACTAAGTCCAGTGTGGCTGTCCCTCTAGTCTAGAACATAGTTCTGCCTCTGCTGCAAAACCAAGAAAACGCTAGTTTGTAGAAGATCCTACTACAGGTGATGCTCTTCTGGATCTAGTAATTTCTAACAATGCAGAGTTTGTGAGAAATGTCACTGTCCACGAGAACCTTGGTAATAGTGACCACAATATTATTATATTCCAACTAAACTGTAAAAAAACAAACTCAGATCGGTAGGGCAAAAACACTTAATTTCAAAAAGGCAAATTTCCCAGGGTTGAGCGCTGCACTTCAGGATTTAGACTGGGAGCAACTATTGTCACATAATGACACTAATGCTAAATGGGAGTGCTTTAACCCCTTCAACCCCAGGCCTGTTTTCACCTTCCTGACCAGGCCATTTTTTGCAAATCTGACATGTGTCACTTTATGTGGTAATAACTTTGGAACGCTTTTACTTATCCAAGCCATTCTGAGATTGTTTTCTCGTCACATATTGTGCTTCACGACAGTAGTAAATTTGTGGCAAAATATTTCATTTTTATTTATTAAAAAATACCAAATTTACCAAAAATTTTGAAAAATTTCCAAATTTCAATTTCTCTACTTTCAAAATATATAATAATACCTCCAAAAATAGTTATTATTTTACATTCCCCATATGTCTTCTTTATGTTGGCATCATTGTATAAATGTCATTTTACTTTTTTGGGACGTATAAAGTGATTTTGAGGGGCTTACGTAATGGAAACCACCCATAAATGACCCCATTTTAAAAACCACACCCCTTAAATTATAAAAAACTGCTGTTACAAACTTTGTTAACCCTTGAGGTGTTCCACAAGAATTAATGGAAAATGGAGGTGAAATTTCAAAATTTCACTTTTTTGGTAGATTATTCATGTTAATAATTTTTTTCTTGCAAAACAGCAAGGGTTAACAGCAAACTAAACCTCAATATGCATTACTCTGATTCTGCAGTTTACAGAAATACCCCATATGTGGTGGTAAACGTCTCTATGGGTTTGTGGCAGTGGTCAGAAGTAAAGGAGCACCATATGGATTTTGGAGGCAGATTTTGCTAGAATGGTTTTTAGGCACCATTTTGTAATTGAAAAGTGCATTGGAGTTGTGTGGAGGAGGAGTATGGGGCGTGGATAGGCTGCGTCCCGCCAGCTGATCCCATGCCCTGATCCTGCAACTTACCAGGAGACCCTGGCCTGGCCTTGTCAGGAGACTGGGGTGGGTGGTCGGGTGGAGGACGGGCAGCGAAGCCAGCGCTGGTGCAGGAGATGCCGGGAGGAGCCGCGGTGAGCCGGTCAGGAGCGCACGCCGGGTGATGCGGAGAACGCTGAGCGGCCGGAGGTGGAGAGGAAGTGTCGCGAGAGGAGGACGCCGGGACTCGGGGTCGACGTGTGAGCTTCCACAAGCCGCCCCGGTGTTGGGAGAATGTGGCTTGCTGCTGTGACCCGGGCTGGAGGAAGCCTTAGCCTCAAGTTCTAGTGTTGCTCCTTCAACAGGAGTCAACAAGGAGAAATACCATTGAGACACACCACATGGACAAGTGTACAGCGGTTTGAGATTCAAGAGTGGGTGAGACCTGCATGCAGGACTATACGTCTTCACCAGTCTTAACCTCTGTGTAACATTACTTATATAGTTACATTAATATGCAAGACTAACAAACATCAGTTAGCGCCGTGTTTGTCAAATTATCGCTGCCTACCCACTTCCTTTACCTCCGTGTCTAAAATATTAATTAACTAATTCACTAACTGTTACTAATAGCAATTTCATGCTTCCCATGTTATAAGCCTGCTCAGGGTTTGCGATCCAGGGGCCATGGACTAAGTCTTTTATCCTTGTATAAGCAGTATAAGCAGTATAACTGTGTCATAGTGGAATATGGACATGGCGGGAATTCATTCCAAAGGGAAAAAAATGGAGCCTGAGGCAAAGGAAAAAAAAGAGACTAAAGGGTTAATGAAAATGGATCAGAGTCTAAACACTCAGGCAGAGAAGTCCAGGGATGTAAAGGGTGGAAAGAGTAGTGCGGAACAAAAAAAAAAGAAAAGCAAATTAATCCCCCAACATCTCTGTGATAGAATCTGAGCCTCAATATCAGCCTGAATGGTTGGCGGACTTAATGTCTGCGATAAAAAATTGCGACAACTCCATTAGAGATTTAGCCTCTCAAGTGGGAGCAATTGGAACTGACCTCTCCCTTTTGAGATCAGACATGACATCCTTTAAAGAAAGGGTAGGAGAGGCAGAACAAAGGATTAGCAATTTGGAGGACAACACGGCAAAAATAGTGAAAGAAATGGCAGAGGTGAAAAATGAAAATAAGACCCTTAGAGCAAAGATAACGGACCTTGAAGATAGATCCAGAAGATCTAATTTAAGGTTAATTGGTTTCCCCGAAGGTTCAGAGGGCAAGGATACAGCGACGTTTATTCAGAACTGGCTTTTGGACGTAGTGGGTCAAGTTAACCTTTCAGCTAACTTTTGTGTGGAGAGAGCCCACAGAGTCCCGTTTAAACCACCGCCAGCAGGCGGTTATCCTCGCTCCATTATTGTAAAGTTATTAAGTTTCTGTGACAGAGATAATATCTTGAGGAGAAACAGAGCGCTGGGTGATTTAAAATTCAACGGAAATAAAATTTCAGTTTATCAGGATTTTGCCTCAGACACTCAAAAAAGCAGAGCCACTTTTCTCCAAACAAAGAAGAGACTAGCTCAAAATGGTTTAAAATATGCCCTTTTGTTTCCAGCCTGACTCCGTGTTGAATTTCAGGAACGAACCTGGTTTTTTTCTACCCCAGTAGAAGCAACTACTTGGATGGATGGCAAAGGGTTAAAATTAGAGATGAGCGAACATGCTCGTCCGAGCTTGGTGCTCGTTCGAGCATTAGGGTACTCGTAACTGCTCGATGCTCGGACGAGTATCTCGCCATGCTCGAGGAAATGGCAACTTCCGCATCGTGCTTTTTTGGCGCCTAAAAACACAGCCAATCACAAGCCAGGAGACTCTACAGTACACCCAGCATCACGTGGGGCCCTTACATGTCGATAGCAGGGGTTGGCTGGCCTGATCAGGTGACCATGGAATATACTACCGACTGGCCGCGGCGCTCGGCTCAGATGCCGTCTGGATGTCGTTAGGGATAGAGCTGCTGCCTTTCAGGGACAGTGTTAGGGCCTGCATTTAGTTGTCTGTTAGGCAGGGATCACCCACAAAGAACCCAACAGCCCTTCTAAGGGCTAGAAGACAATTTATTTATTTATTTTTTGTCACTTGGCTGGCTGGCACTAGTAGTGCAGCTATCGCCATATCTAACCCTGTTTTTTTTTTTTTGTTCTATATCAGTGATACAAATCCATTGCACACAGCACTGTGGAACCATTCTGTGTGTCACAGTTCAGCACTGACTCACTCCAATCCATATATACTGTCCAGGTGACACTTTCTGTACGTCACACAATACAACCAAGTCATTTGCTACCAATATCATCTACCGCTTGATCCAGAAAATTCTCTGTGTGACATTTGTCTGGGTCACAGACTAAATAACCACCGTTAACAGGGTGTCAGTCAGTTCTACCATATTTCATGCACGTCACGTTCCCAAAAAAACAAAATATATTAAAAAAAAATTATTATTTCAGTTGTTTTAGCTCAGTGATACAAATCCATTTTACTCAGCTGCGTGTAACCTTTCTGTGTGTCACAGTTCAACACATTCGCTCCCGTCCGTATATACTGTCCAGGTGACACTTTCTGTACGTCACACAATACAACCAAGTCATTTGCTACCGATATCATCTACCGCTTGATCCAGAAAACTCTCTGTGCGACATTTCTCTGGGTCGCAGACTAAATAGCCACCGTTAACAGGGTGTCAGTCAGTCCTACCATAGTTCCTGCACGTTACGTTCCCAAAAAAACAAAATTGTAAAAAAAATATAAAAAAATATATATTTTTCAGTTGTTTTAGCTCAGTGATACAAATCCATTTTACTCCGCTTTGTGTAACCTTTCTGTGTGTCAAAGTTCAGCACATTCGCTCCCATCCGTATATACTGTCCAGGTGACACTTTCTGTACGTCACACAATACAACCAAGTCATTTGCTACCGATATCATCTACCGCTTGATCCAGAAAACTCTCTGTGCGACATTTCTCTGGGTCGCAGACTAAATAGCCACCGTTAACAGGGTGTCAGTCAGTCCTACCATAGTTCCTGCACGTTACGTTCCCAAAAAAACTAAATTGTAAAAAAAATATAAAAAAACAAATATAAAAAAATATATATTTTTTCAGTTGTTTTAGCTCAGTGATACAAATCCATTTTACTCAGCTTTGTGTAACCTTTCTGTGTGTCACAGTTCAGCACATTCGCTCCCATCCGTATATACTGTCCAGGTGACACTTTCTGTACGTCACACAATACAACCAAGTCATTTGCTACCGATATCATCTACCGCTTGATCCAGAAAACTCTCTGTGCGACATTTCTCTGGGTCGCAGACTAAATAGCCACCGTTAACAGGGTGTCAGTCAGTTCTACCATATTTCCTGCACGTCACGTTCCCAAAAAAACAAAATATAAAAAAAAAACTTATTAGTTCAGTTGTTTTAGCTCAGTGATACAAATCCATTTTACTCAGCTTTGTGTAACCTTTCTGTGTGTCACAGTTCAGCACATTCGCTCCCATCCGTATATACTGTCCAGGTGACACTTTCTGTACGTCACACAATACAACCAAGTCATTTGCTACCAATATCATCTACCGCTTGATCCAGAAAACTCTCTGTGCGACATTTCTCTGGGTCGCAGACTAAATAGCCACCGTTAACAGGGTGTCAGTCAGTCCTACCATAGTTCCTGCACGTTACGTTCCCAAAAAAACTAAATTGTAAAAAAATATAAAAAACAAATATAAAAAAATATATATATATTTTTTCAGTTGTTTTAGCTCAGTGATACAAATCCATTTTACTCAGCTTTGTGTAACCTTTCTGTGTGTCACAGT